>WSTK01000378.1:0-31639 GCA_019616945.1 Ceratobasidium sp. 414
GAAACCATGAGCTGAACGATCGGTGGCACGCTGCCCTTGGACGGAACAGGGAACTGAAGCAGAACGGAGGGCGAAGTCGCTCCTACTGATATAGTCATTTGGGTAGGGATCGAGAGGAACTTCCCTGCGCGGAGAATATTGTTGAGCTGCTTACACGTGCGTGACTCGGACGGGACGTACCAGATTGTAACCCAGCAACCCCTCGCAGTTCGGGTGTATCGATCTTCTGCGGAGTTTCAGACCATTCATGCGATGCGATCACGTTATTCATCCAGCATTGTTCTCGAACAACCTGGTGTAGCTTGCATCAGCACGGATATAACCTTTATGTGACTATCCTGACCTCCAAGGCTGTCCACACTTCAGCCATATTTCGTACTCGTACCCGACCGAGCGTAAAGCCAGACTCAGACGGAAGACGCATTGTAAGTTGAACCGGCGGATATTTTTGTGTGGGGGATTTCTATGAGAGAGGCGGAGTGACATTGTCAGTTACACGGTAGCGTATGCGGTAAGGTGGCAAACCTGAATCGCGTAAAGCTGTTGTGCCGGCATCATAGTCGGCCGTTGAAGCTATATTGCGAGTAGTAAGGCAATCCACCTCACACAACACGGGAACGGCTGGTCTCACCAACATGTCAACCCACCCTCGGCTGTCCTCGTTTATCAACCCCATGCCTAGGTTTAGGAAACCCATCCCAGACAAAACAACATCCGTATCCATGATATGACCTAATGCTTGAACCAGCGCATGCATTGCACTCCGCCGCATCACAAGCCCTTTCACCCCAAAATCTAGCACCCACGCGCTATCGCCGCCCGGGAGAGGGAAGTTGTGCAGGAGGGATGGTATTGGTGTGTTATCCAGAAGCAGAAATTGCGGCGGACGAGGTGGAGTGGAGTGAATAGACCCAGTGTCCAGTTGGCTGCATGGAGAGAGGATTAGATTACAAGTCGTGATCCCAGGAGGAGTGGGGTGCTGGGTCATAAAACGCCGGAGGAGGGTGATGGAAACATCAATGTTCGGCTGCGGGTCGGATGCAGGGTGTTCGGGTTGAGACGCCGATGCTTTGAGCAGGCTAAGGTATACAATCGGTAGGATACTAATCAAAAAAGAGATGCTGGGCGAGTTCAAATTGACCAATGTAAGTGCGTGGGCTCGTCGTAAGAAGATGTCCAGTGGGACCTTGCTTGTTTTCAGCTGGCTGAGCGAGCCGTAAGTACAAAGGGGGGGGGGGGGGTTAAAGCAGCAACAGACTTGCCTGCAAAGTCCCATCGCCTCCTTGCACCCCAGATCAACGACTTTTGGCGAGAGTATTCCTACTTCTGCGAACCACCGCGCACCCGTGCCTCCAGTTTCGGCCTCCTGTGCAGCCTGCGCGTCCAATGACATAATGTATTCGATGTGTTCGATGACGCGCGAAGCCAGTTGTGTAGCCTTTTGAGCGTCCACCTGCTCGTGTAAGACTTCATCCATGTACGCGGTTAACCCCGAAGCTAGCAGTTTTTCTACGGTAGTTAAGGGTTGGGTGACTGGTGCAGATTCGGAGGAAGTCGGATACGATGATTTTAACGACACGAGTTTGATAGTTGGAACCCCAGCCTCCGATCCCGATTTTTGGAATAGCAAGTCCAGAACGACGGCCGAGCCAGCGCATGTGATCGAGTTTTGCCCATTTTCGTCACCTTGGTATACTTCCATCTTGGCGTTTTTCCCCCATCGCTCGACACTAGACAGGATAAAGTCTGGACGAAGCGCTTGGTCTAGGGGAATATCTTGGGTCCAAAGTTCGGGTTGATGTTGTAAAAGCTCATCGGCGCGTCGATTCAGGTCTTGACGCTGTTGCAAGTTTTTTTCAAGTCTGACCGGAACTGAATTTATTGCGCATGCCCACCTCAAAAACTATCTGGTCGTGATTTGCTTGCTCTCGAAGTAACGATATGACTTTGGAGTCGGTAATCGGGGCCATAGTGACCAGCGCATGAGATATCGACTGAGTAACATCAAGAATTTCTTTGAGGAATGATTGAGACGGTGATTTTGTGGCGTAGGTATGCATGTCTTGGGGTTCAGAAGAAGGGAATGCCGCCCCGACGCGAAGCACAAGCTCGTCGACAGCCGCCAAAATTGTAGTATGTTGCTGAGACATATCTGTCTTTTGTTTGAAACTCTGAGTAGGACCGCAATACAGCAAGACTCTATTCAACGCCGCAACTATTTAGGTCAGATTTCTAGTCCAGCAGAGCTTATTAGCGATAAAATCGAGGCCGGCCGCGATTAACCGAAATAGCAGCCCTTTTATAGCCAGACTCTATATGTGACACAGGTTCGCGGGGGGAAAGTGTTAGTCCTGAGACCGTGTGGAGGTTCGATGGAAGCTTAGCCTAGCCGGCGCTTAGGACTGGGACTAAGCAGCACGACAAGCCTCCCTGCATTTTACATCCGAACACTTCCGTCGGACACACTCGCCAGTGAGCTCGTTGCTGCAACACGCATCTCGCCACCCAAAATGTCAGAGTCTGTACGCTATGTTGGATCCCTCGAAGGCCACAAGGGTAACCACGTCTGTAATCACTTGTAATTGCGAGTGTTTCTCACTATATTTTGCTGTAGGCTGGGTCACTGCTATCGCGACCTCGAGTGAATCCCCCGACATCATCCTGACCGCGTCGCGTGGTCAGTCCCTTATGTTCCTTTCTTTTTTAACTACTTAATATTCCCGGTAGACAAAACCATCATTGTCTGGCAACTCACCCGTGACGACGCGCAGTACGGTTACCCCAAGCGCATCCTCCACGGGCACAACCACTTCGTTTCCGATGTCGTCATCTCCTCTGACGGCCAGTTCGCCCTCTCCTCCTCCTGGGACCACACCCTTCGCCTGTGGGACCTCAACGACGGGCGGACCACCCGCCGCTTTGTTGGCCACACCTCGGATGTTCTGTCTGTCAGCTTTAGCGCTGATAACAGGCAGATCGTTTCTGGCAGCCGCGACCGCACAATCAAGTTGTGGAACACACTTGGCGAGTGCAAGTTCGATATCAAGGATGAGGGTCACTCCGAGTGGTGGGTCACAAATAGAATGAATATTAAGATGGTGCTCATAAATGGGCATACAGGGTTTCGTGCGTCCGTTTCAGCCCCAACGCGCTGAACCCGGTTATTGTGTCTTGCGGGTGGGACAAGGTCGTGAAGGTGCGTCAGTTTCCTTGACCCAAAGCTCGGACCTCCCACCCCTCCCCTCGAATGATGCTACAAATATATTTGCTACTTTAGAGAGCCCACAAGCTCCGTGAAACTAGATATTATCACCAAGATCTCTGACGCTCCAACTCCTTCCGTTGATTATTTTTCTGCCTTTGAACCGACTGGACGATTTCCTAACGTGATTACTCGTTTGTTAGGTTTGGGAACTCTCCAAGTGCAAGCTCCGCACGAACCACTACGGCCACACCGGCTATATCAACTCCATCTCCGTGTCTCCCGACGGTTCTCTTGCCGCATCCGGAGGCAAGGACGGCATCACGATGCTCTGGGATCTCAACGACGGAAAGCACCTGTACTCGCTCGACGCGAGCGACGTCGTCAACGCGCTTGTGTTCAGCCCGAACAGGTATTGGCTCTGCGCCGCGACGGCGAGCTGCATCAAGATCTTCGACTTGGAGAGCAAGTGAGTTATCTACTTGTGGCTACGCTTCCTACTTAGTCTCGCCAACTTTCAGGTCGATCGTCGATGAGCTTAAACCCGAATATGCCGGCAAGGCTGGTCGGGAACCCGAGTGTGTGTCCCTTGCCTGGTCCGCAGACGGCCAGACCTTGTTTGGCGGCTTCTCTGATGATCTTGTGCGCGTGTGGACCGTCAGCTCGTAGGGAGCTGGAATGGGTTTGGGGCTGGTCTGTGTGCAGGGGGGGGGGGAGGCTCTACATTGTAGTACTGTATATATGCTACGGTTCAAAATGGCATTTCGATTAGCCTTGTGGGTCTTTGTGCTATGGACATAAAATGTGCACGTTTCATCGTTGCTCTGACTGTGCTCTTCGGTGCCACGCATCATTCAGATGTGGGTTTTTGTATGACCACCTATCAGTACTCATGCTTTTAGGCAGGTGGTAGTACGTATCAATGGACGCAGAAGGTATCTAGGCCTACGTCCGTGGGTGTGCTGTACATATGTGCCAAGTCCGCGCAGACATTGGCGTATTTGTTAATTTAATTTGTAAGAGGCGAGGAACTCTGATGTAATCTCAAGTAAGCGCCGTGACCGGGCGACGTGGTCATTGCGAGCTCTGTGGGCTTTGCTGCCACAAGCCCCCACCACCCAATCCCTGAGGCTACGCCCTATAAGTTCAGAGCTTGCCCGCACAAGGTACTTTCGCCGCCTATCATACCTACTATTGCTAACACTAGAGTCCAGCTCTACACCGCCTTTCAACATGGACTTCGAACCACTGCTCGAGTTCTTGCGGCCGCACTTGCCTCCTTTTGCGTTTCACCTGCTGCTTAGCTTTGCCTCATCGGTCTCCTCCGCGATAAATACTCTTATTTTCGCTTTGACGAACCCCAGCGACCCCGAAGCCGTCGATGCTCTCAAGTCGCTTGTGCCCTCGCTCCTGTCTTTCCTAGCCCTCTACTTTACTGTGATGTCGGTCTACCAAACGTTAAGAAGCACGTTCCGCCTTGTTTTCTTCATCGTCAAATGGGTCGGAATTCTGGGTGCTCTTGGCATGGGCCTTGCATATCTTATGAACGGAGGCGGTCGCGATAATTTTAACGACTTGGCCGCTCGATTCAACGAGTTTGAGTCTACGATGAAAAACCACGCTACCAAGCCCACCGAAGGAAAAACTGGGTCGAGGAGTATCTGGGATCGATTTGATGCGCGGGACCGGAAGGAAGGAGAAGGCGGGAAGCTCTGGGGGCAGAGGGGCAAGGAGGAACCCTCTTCGGCTAAAACCTCGGCTATCAACTATGTGTGGGAGCAAATTGGGAGTTATAAATGGGTGGTGGATTCTCTTCTTGACGCCAAAGACGAGGACGTACCCGCGAGGGATCGGTCTGGACGAGCCAAGCCCAAACCCCGTACTACCCCAAAGTCCAAAGCGGGCCAACGCGTTCGATAACCATGTTATGGGTGAAACCCTGTTCCTTTTTTTACAGTTGGTACGTACTTTTATGCAATCTTACCCACTCAGAGTGCTTAACTTTGCCCAGTAGTGCTCTTGCTTGTGTACACGTCCGCACTCCTCGTGTATTACTCTGCTCTCGCTTCGATGCTCTGGTGAATGGTATTTTCTTGACTCTTAACTTGTTTGTTTTTATGGCGATCTATTAGACTTACGCCCCAATGATGTATGTTCGCGCAATTCAAGACTTGTCGTTGCCACGGCTAAACCGACATTTTCGGCGATGGCAACTAAATCGATGATTAACGTTGGTTGATACTTGGATCCAGTCTTGACGTTTTGGATACCTCCAAACTGTTTGTCCAACACGGCGCTGCGCGCATAACGCGTCACGTATCTACACATTTGAAATTCTTGTGTGGCGCAATACAATCGACCCTCCTGTGCTTTGGCCAACCATAACTTCCGCAGAGCCACCACCTCCGCAGACCACTCCTCCCTTGACTAGCTCCCAACAAAGCCAATCGGCAATCTCATTGCGCACGTCCTTTGACCTCTTGAATCCTGTGAAACTGCTTCAATGGCACCCTCCGAGCTCTCTCTAAAAATCCGGGGCGTGGAAGGGCAAATCGACATGGTTAAGGTCCTAATCAAATATTTAAAACTGCCCGGTAGGCTTTCTGGTCTTCACCTCGTTTCGAAAGTTGATCTTGTCTGGTTTTCTATACAGACCCTTCAAAGCGCAAGGGCCTCCGACAATTCGCAGTCAACTTTCCCAATAACAACCGCAAGATCAACAATTGTTTCGACGCACATCGCCAGCCGCCGCACACAGACTGGGCTGTTTTGACCGCTATCGTGAATTTGTGGGCGAAACTTGGGGTGGACGCGGTCCTTCGGGACAAGTTGTTTGCGAATGGTTAGTTGGCCTCCTTGCGCGCAAGAATATAATTTACCTCCTAACATAGGTATGCTGGAGCAGCGAATGATTCCATTGTTTCAAGAAGGCGACAGGCAAATTCGTACATCGATCCTCTTTGCGCTTTCAACCCTAACACACCATGGAGGCCTCGAAGCTCGCCGGACTATCGCCGAGCTCACGACTCCCACTCTTGTTGACCTCATCGCTGATACTGAGTGCTCGGCCCGAAATGCAGAACTTGGCATCGCTGTTCTAGCACATAGCCTGGGACCCACGATTATGGAGATGGCCCATGGGTACAACATCGGAGACAAGATCAGGATCCCCGAGGTCTTGCGCGACGTGGACGGTGGACGTATTTGCTATGCCGTTGGAGTCATTATTCGCCGACCTGACGTCGATGAGGAGGCCGTCTCGCATGGGATCCACCTTTTGAAGTCCTTGGCTTTCTACTTCCGAGATGGAGTGCTAGCTACACACACTGAAAGGTCTTTCATTGCTGCTCTTGCAAACCGGGACATTCAAGTCCGCTTAGGGGGTTTCCTGGGAGTCCTCAGAGTGGGTTCAGGCGTAACTCAATTCGAGAGTAGGCAGCTCGACCCGATGCGCGCGATGGCAATTTCACGCAGCCCCGAGGAATACTTTACCCCTGACCTGATGCAGGCGCTTCGTTCTCAATACGGCGGGCTGAAGGGTGGAATGATATACGAGATTGCGGACTCTGTGATTGGTCTCGACAGCGCAACCATGGAACTAGGAAGTAACTGGGACTATGCCGAGTTCGGACGTGCGTTGTGCAAGCGAATCTTGACGCGCGAGTACTCGTTAAGCACGGGCATTATGTACGGCCCAGGGGGGATTGAATCGTCTGGAAATTACTTTGCGCGTGCGGCTGATGCCTTGGCCAAGTCGAACGATCCTGCGGACGCACATCTGCCCTCTGTACTACTGGTCAAGATGGCTATGGGGGTTGGCGACCGAGAGAGTGTGGTTAGGCAAAGTGCCGAGGCATTGAAAAAATATCCCGATGTTGCGTTTTTCTACTACACGCAGGCGACCTGGACCGAGGAGCCACGCACGGCGTTACGTCTTTCAAAAAAAGGGCTGGCGTGTTCAAACTTGACAGACTATGTCAAGCGTGGATTACTACATCGGAGTGCCGAGGCGGGGTTCGAGATGACTCTATCTGGTCCGCTCGAAATGGCAGCACCTGGCTCTCCCGCCTGGCGCGAAGGGGTTGCAATCTTGCACTGTGCCCAGGAGGACTCGAAAGCGTATATCGAGATGACTTCGATGGACCAAAGGAATCTAAAAACGATAATATATACGTACCTCTGTGTAACGTTTATGCTCGAAGGAGACAAGGTGTTTAAGAACTTGGATATGATTCGGGTGAGTAGGCTACCCCTCATCTCTTAGGACATGGGCTAAAACTGAGTATCGCAGCCGTACCTTGAGAAGCTCTCTCTGGCTGAACAGATATATGCTGTTGTCTGCCGGCCCCTTCCTTTCACGGAACGCAAACTCGCGATCGACCTGATTGTCCCCCAATTTGCCAAGCCGCTTAGCCAATGGCGCACCGCAATTGCTAGGCTCGAGCACCTCGAGCGCCGTCACCATCATCACCATCAAAATCTACCAGCAGACGATCCAGACCATGTTCTCGCCAACTGGCTCGCTCGCACGGCCCTCGATGACGAAGACGCGCCTGAAACAGAGTTTGCAGAGCTTCGAAGCGAGTTTCCGGACGTTCCTGTGCCTGGAACCAGCGCGGAAGACGTCCTAGTATATCGGTGTTCACTGTGCGGAAATCCGAGTGCGTCGTTGAAGAAGTGTGGGAGATGCAAGCAAGCCAGGTATTGCGATGATATCTGGTGAGTCTGATTGAGTTTCAGAATTTGTAAGCTGGAGCTAATAGCGTACATAGCCAACGGCAACACTGGAGGAAAGGGCATAAAACTGTATGCAAGTCTGCTTAAGCCAGCTGACGCAACCGAGGCTCGCCCAACTAGTGCGTCGCCATGCCCCGTTAACCAGACGTGTGGATACTAACAACCGAGAAAGCATCACTTGTCCCGCGATTTCGGATTGTGTAACTCTGATTGTTCCACCTAAATTCATCTTAAATATGCGTGTCCCAAGGCATCCAGTCCCGTGGAAAAGCTTAAAACAATAGTACGGTGTGACATGTCGTCATGGCAAGGTATGTTAAGTAAATCTTCGTTTGAGGGTCCGGATATATGCAGCGAGACGTGTATCCCACTCATGCGCTGGAGTTCGAGCTGCAGTTATGCAGCATATACAAATAATTCATAAAGCGCGGTGCGAGCAACGGAAAACTAAATATACTCTGTTGGACACCGAATCATATTTGATATTTGGTTGCAGTGTGGCGCCAAGCGGCCAAAGTGACGCCGCCAAACGTCAACTCATCACCGCCCGTAACCTCGGGCTCCCGCGCAACCACCACACCTGCAGACACTGGCCTCTTGTGTCTTTTTACAGAGAATAAATCATACTTATAGTTAACTACGGATCTTACGACGCGCACCCTCAACCACTGGGATCACCTGCATTCTTCCTATGGCACCTTCTGAACTATCCCTGAAAATACAGGGTGCTGCAGGACAAGTTGATATGGTCAAGGTTCTAATAAAGGATTTGAAACTTCCAGGTGGGACTTAGCCTTCATTATTTCAGGCTTCACAACCGAACCATATGTTTTTATGCTAAACAGATCCTACGAAACGCAAAGGCCTCCGACAATTCGTAGTCAATTTCCCCACTCACAACAAAAAACTCAACGACTGTTATGATGCACATCATCAACCACCACACACTGACTGGGCTGTTCTGACTGCTATCGTGAATCTGTGGGCAAAGCTTGGGGTAGACGCGGTTCTTCGAGACAAGCTGTTTGCGAATGGTTTGTTTTGTCCTCCTGCCCGGGAAGTTTGGTTTACCCCATTTCTGATGTATAGGAATGCTTGAGCGGATGCTGCCATTCTTCAAGGAGGGAGACCAGACAATTCGTCAATCGATTCTCTTCGCCCTCTCAAACATGACACACCACGGTGGTGTTGAAGCTCGCCGAACGATTGCAAAGCTCACGACACCCACACTTGTCGACCTCATCGCTGACCCCGACTGCTCGGCTCGAAACGCAGAACTTGGCGTCGCGGTCCTGGCACACAGCTTAGGCCCCACGCTTCTCGAGTTGACCCGTAAATTCCACATTGGAGACAAAGTCCAGACTCCCGAGGTACTGCGCGGCGTGGACGGCGAACGTATCTGCTACGCCACTGGAGCCATCATTCGCCGACCCGATGTCGATACCGAAGCGGTCTTGCATGCTATCGACCTTTTGAAATGCCTAGCCTTTTTCTTTCGGGACGCTGTTCTGGCAACCCATACTGAGCGACCATTCATCGCTTCCCTTGCTAGCCCGAACATTCAGGTCCGCCTTGAGGGCTTCATAGGGGTGCTCAGGGTGGGATCAAGTATAACTCAATCCGAGAGTAGACAACTTGATCCCATGCGCGTGGCGGCGATAGCACGTAGCCCCGAGGAGTATCTCACTCCTGACTTAATGCAGGCGCTTCGTTCTCAGTACGGCGGGCTGAAGGGTGGGATGATTTATGAGATGGCGGACTCTGCGGCTGGTCTCGACGGTGCAACTCTACAGCTAGGGAAAACCTGGGACTATGCCGAATTTGGACGTGTGTTGTGCAAGCGGATCTTGACGTGCGAGTACTCGTTGGGCAGGGGTGTTATGGCTGGTCCTGGAGGGAAAACGGAATCATTCGAGGCCTACTTTGGACGTGCAGCCGATGCCTTGGCCAAGTCGACTGACCCGGCCGACGCCCACTTGCCCTCTTTTCTTCGCATCAAGATGGCGATGGGACTGGGTGATCGGGAGAGTGTGATTAGGCTAAGCGCTGAAGCAGTGAAACGATTCCCCGACGTTGCATTCTTCTACTACTCGCAAGCGTGCTGGACACAAGAATCACGGACAGCGTTGCGCCTCTCAAAGAAGGGGCTGGCGTGTTCAGACTTGACAGACTATGTTAAGCGTGGACTACTCCACCGGAGCGCCGAGGCAGGGTTCGATATGACGCTGGCTGCAACATCGTTTCCGTTGGCCGCACCCGGTTCTCCTGCTTGGCGCGAGGGAATTGCAATCCTGCATTGCGCTCAAGAGGACTCCAAGGCATATATTGAAATGACTTCAATGGACCAGAAGAACCTCAAGACAGTGATATACACGTACCTTTGCGTGACATTCATGCTCGAGGGAGACGAGGTATTCAAGAATTTGGGCATGATTCGGGTAAGTGCGTTGGGCCTTGCTTACTCAGTTATAGGCTGAAATAAAGCGTGTAGCCATACCTTGAAAAGCTGTCCTTGGCTGAGCAGATATATTCTGTTGTTTGTCGGCCTCTCCCGTACACTGAACGCAAGCTCGCCGTTGATCTGATTGTCCCTCAATTTGCAAAACCGTTGAACCAATGGCGCACAGCTATCGCCAGGCTCAAACCTCAACACGGACAGCATCACCACCACCACCAACGACTCCCCAAAGATGACCCAGATCATGTGCTCGCCAACTGGCTCGCTCGCACGGCCCTTGACGATGAAGACGCGCCTGAATCTGAGTATGCAGACCTTCGGGCTGAACCTCCCCTAGATGGTCTGGAGCTGGGAACTCGAGCGGAGGATGTCTTGGTGTACCGTTGCTCGTTGTGCGGAAACCCGAGTGCGTCATTGAAGAAGTGTGGAAGATGCAAGCAAGCGCGGTATTGTGATGATGCTTGGTGAGTTCAGTCGAGTCCGAGTTTCGAAGATTGAGGCTAATGACGTGCGTAGCCAACGAAAGCACTGGAAGAAAGGACACAAAACAGTTTGCAAGCCTGCTTGAAGCGATGGTTGGTACGACAAACCAAGGCCCAAATTTAGCTTTGTCGTGCCCTGCCAACTAGCCACACACACGTCGCTGACTGACAAGCTCAAACACAAATACACCAAATCCGTACTTTTGGAGGAAGGGAATGATTATTCTTGTTTATATCTTGTTGATTGCTTCTCCTACGATCTAATTGAGTTTTCCTAGCCATGTATGAACCGCACATCTGACGACCTTAAAGAACCCCGCAAATATAGTAGTCCGGGAACCTTTCTCTCCTAATGGTGGGATACTTTAGGCAGGAGTTTGATTACTGAGAACCCCAAAGATAGCACATATACTATCGTACAAGCACAGCAAAAAGTACATAACCATTACGGGCAGAACGTAACCTTGAGCCCAACATTCGCAACATTGCAAAATCTCAACGAACTTCCATCGTCCTTGTTCGGGACCCAGGCGTCCGATGGCGGGCAGCTTGTAGTTTTGCTGAGACAGAACACTGCATTAGCGGTCTGAAAAATACAAATGATTGTTGCAACATACCAAGCAGCACCTTTGCACCCTCCGGCCGTCCATGCGAAGCCCATACCGATAGTAAATCCCGACACGCGCGACAAGTTGCAATTGTGATATCCCGCGCTAGCAAAATCGCACTCGAGACGTGTGCAACCAGGGCCTGGTTCGCATTCGTTTGGCCAAACATGATGCCCGAGGCCCACTGGGGGGTGTGATTAGCGTTACGAACACGGGGACGAGCAAGAGGGGTTGGCTTACGTTTTCGGGGACGCTGTTGGACGAGCTCCCGCCTTTTGCGAGCCATGGACCGGTGTAGGTCACACCCTTGGCAGTGTTCTTGATAATCGGGCGGATTTGCCTGAGTCGTGGTTAGTAAGGATTTGGGCGAGTTTAATGAGAGGAACTTACTTGCCACAGTTGTTGTGGAAGGACACAGCATGATTAGCGGCGACGCTGGTGATGGTGGCAAGTGCAATAGCAAACGGGGCAAGAGCGTTTCCGAACATGTTGTATGTAGTAAATTTAGAAGCCAAGAGTACTGTAGCCGTTTTAAATGTACTTACGCGGCGCTTGCGCCGCGTGGATCGAGCTGTAACCACCCCGGCCTGTAGCCTGCGTGACAAAAAAAATTGAGTTTACCACCAAGAAGTTTGACCTATGTACGCGGCATGAGTCAGTTACTAAATCAAGTTCTATGTGATATCCGTGGCACACTCCCCGCCGAACATCATCGAGCATGAAGGCAGATATGATTATATCGGAGATGAGGACTTGGTAGAGTAATCTTGGACACGAATGGACGCATGTATTTGCTCTAATTCTGTCTTGCTATACGAAATATACATGTGTGACCGAAAAGTCGAGGCGTAACCACGGGCATCTGGGTGTGACGCTACAAACCTCAAATCTCGACCACAACCACGCCAAGACACGTCGCTACAGGTGGTTACATTTAAAACGGCTATAGTATACGACGGCGGTTTCGCAATACGATATTTCGCCCATCACTTTATACTCTCGAGATTGCCGGTGTGTCCGCGCATATAGCCACAGTGCGCGTGTACCACCTCGCCTCAGTAGCCCGTCTAGTATGCCCTTCTCTATGGACCGTTCAGTACGGCCTGTGCGGACTCACGAAGCGAGTCAACTCGCAGCACCAAGCGAAGGCTGCGCGCGATATGAGAGCGTTTGTCCGAGGCAGCCGACAGGGTGAAGTGAGGCCGGCTCAGCAGCCGAGACTTGGCTGCATGCATGGTTATTGGTAAATAAACTACTTGGCATCAATCCATACACAGTCTGTTGGCGAAGTGGCAAGCCAGATTCCGTTCAAGTACCTGATGATTTTGAGACCCCACCAAACCAACAGCCGCCCCGGGATATGTTTACATATGCAACTATGTGTGCGTTGATTGTATACTACTTTTGCAGGAGCGAAACCCAGAGAACAAAAAGCTACACATATGTTGAGTTACTTTGGCTACTAAGTGTGTGTATACCCGTTTTGAACCCAGAAGACATACAGCCTGCCCCATCTATATTTTCGGAGATAGTATATATTAAAGCATCCAACAGGGTTTTGCGCCACCAAGCAACGCGAAGGGCCAAGCCCCTTTCAACATATACGGAGGAGAACGCCCAAAGCTTAAGAGCCCACTCAAATCGCAAACTTTGAAAAGAAGAATGAGGCTCTGGCTTGATGTGGTCCGTCTACCCAAACGATGAAGTCTCAACACTTGGCGTAGATGGTAGTAAGCGTCGAGAACCCTGGGTCGATAGTATGACACCATTTGCTTGGACGTTGTAAGGGCTCACGTCGCGCTATAACTTTAGCACAAGGCCAGGCGAGGGACCAATGTATTTGGTAGACAGAACTAAAATAAAAGCTCATCTATTTTATACCTATTAAGGCGGTTAATTGTTTCAGATTCCTGGCAATCGTGACGTCATAACCGTCCGAGACCAACCCCAGTTAAGCAAAAAGTAACAACTAGTATATTCTAGCAAAAAAATCCCCAATCGGGGAACCTACGTGACTTGATTATGGGCAGAACGTGACCTTGAGACCAACGCCCGCAGCAGGGCAGAACCTCAACGAGCTCCCATCATCCACATTGGGGACCCAGGCAGCCGACGGCGGACAGTTTGCATTATTACTGACAAAAGGTCAGCGATACACTCGCCAAAAGCATGCATGAAAACATACCAAGTAGCACCCGTGCACCCTCCACCCGTCCACGAAAAGCTCATCCCGACGTGGAACCCGGCGACGCGAGACAGGTTGCAGCAGTGCCAGCTCGGGTTTGCGTTGGCAAAGTCGCATTCGAGGCGCGTGCACCCTGCGCAGTCGACACCTTGGTTCGCGTTGGTCTGCCCGACGATGATGCCTGATGGCCACTGTTGGTCGCGTGGTTCATGTTAGTGTGGAGATGGAGGTGGGAGAAGGAGAGGTGCATACGTTTTCAGTGACGCTGCTAGAGGCACCTTGGCCCTTTGCGAGCCATGGACCGGTGTACGTTACACCGTTTGCGGTGTTTTTGATGATTGGGCGGATAGAACTGGGGGTTGGTTCAGCATGGTGTCCGGGTGAGTGGGGAGATACGTACGCGCCGCAGTTGTTGGTGAAAGATACTGCGTGGTTGGCCGCGACGCTGGTGATGGCAGCGAGCGCAGCAGCGAAGAGGACGAATGTGTTTCCGAACATTTCAGTGGTGGTAAGAGTTGTAAGAGCCTAGAACGATGATATACAACTCGACCTCCATTTACGTTTTATACCCATCCGTTGCCCGTGCCGGCCGCGCATACATGCGTGGTACATGCACTAATCTCACCTTGGCGTCAACACAATTCACATGTTCGTCGTTCAGTGCGCGAACTTGGCCGGCACGCGAGCTGGGTCGCGGTGTCAGGCGAAGGTCGGACGCTTGCCGGCGGGCGAAGCGGCGTCGGCTCGGTAAGCGGCTTGCTCGCGGTCGTGATGTTTGGGAGATGAGTTGTACGTCAGTGCTGTGCCCTTGGCACCAAGACTGTGAAATTGTGGGGCGTGTAACATGGAGAAAGTCGAGGGGTCGAGACATACTCATACATACGGACACTCCTAGATCAGAACATGTCACATGACCATCTGAATGTGTTAACCCTCCACCTTGGCTTAACCGCTACAAACGTAGCTTTTACGCCTTGGCCCTCAATGTCGTGGAGAGTTGTTTTAGCGCTCTCCCCCTATCCCAGTCGACATCCCATCAAAAGCTAATTTAGGCAGCCAAGCCTGCGTTCGCAATAGAGCAGCATTCTCGTTATCGGTAATCGTAAATTGAGGGGGGACAATGGAGCAAATATACTGAATCGACACACCAAGCGACTTGGCAGGCCTGGGAGTTGGGATAGGGGCGAATTGTCACGTGGGCATTTTGCAGGGGCTTTGTTCCCCACATTTTTGGGTCGCGTGAATTTGAGCCCGCGCCTGAAAGACATTCTCGAACCTTGGGTGTTCGATAATCTGCAGCCAGGGCCATGTCTTCTCGCAATCAACCGCGAGATCTGGGGTCGATAGGACTGTGTAGTTCGTTTATTGATACATCGGCACGTTTGTTCTGCCCCGCAAACTGGCACGAACAAGGTATCGAACTCTCGAGTTGCTTCGAGGACTGGCTCGAGAACTGTGAGCTCGAGAATGGTGACTGGAGCGAGGTGCCACAATGCACCGTTCAAGACAGGGAGCCAGCGGCCACTGCTGGTGAGTGGTGTTCGGAACGGACAATTAAAACTGGACGAGGGTAGAGAAGATATGTCAGAAGACGGCCAATTCACATGCAGGATGGGTCGCATCCGATTCGCGCATGCAAGCGAGCGAAGGTTCGTTGTGGCGCTTCGCGAAATCTATCTTTCAAGAGGCGTGTCCGTGTCGAGTATCGCATTTGGTTGATGCAATCTGTGGAATGGAAAAGATTGCCCGGGGGTAGGCAGCTCCGAGCGCATACAGCCAGCATTTCTGTGTGTTATCGACAGGTTGGGCCCGAGTATGTGGTTGGAGTGGCCGGAACGCCCGAGCATATATGACGTCGGTGGGGCGGGTCAACTTGTGCGAATCTGGGCATTTTCAGCGACAGAAATATAACCGGCCAAGAGTCTTCTAAGATATTCGTCAGACTCTGGTACCCCCCTTTTCTCGCATTCAAATACAGGGGCTGCGGTGTCTCACCCGTCCCCACTCCCCCACCTTTCCCCTCCCCCTTCTCACCTCCGACGGGGACATGTCTGACCGTGACGTCAAACCCTCGACAGACGCCGAGAAGCGCGAGTACTCGCACCACGACCACTCGTCCGATAGCGGCACCCACGATGGCTATGACCGTAGGTGTCTCTTGCTCTCGCTTGCCATTCCTCCCTCACTCCCTCGCCTGCAGCCAAAAACAAGCTGCACCTCGCCGAGTCCAATGTCAACGCAAAACTCGCCAACCCGCTCACCGGCATCCCGCACGCCAAGCTCGAAGAACAGTACGTCCATTTCATCGCGCGGAGCGAGTTTTATTCTTATAGCGCCCCAGGGCTCTCAACTTTGCTCACTCGCACGGCCTCTCCGACGAAGCTGATATCATTCGCAAGGGCGCGCTCGTCGCGCAGGACCCCCTCGGTGGGCTCTAGCGCCCGCAGACCGCCACACGTGACTCATTTCATTTTCAGCCTTCGAGTTGCTCACCCAACTCTCCGACGACGACAAGGCCGAGCTTCGCCGTGAGCAGACACACCGATGGGACCAGCCAATGACCTTGTACTACCTTGTCATACTGTGTTCGCTTGCTGCGGCCGTCCAAGGGATGGACGAGACCGTGACCAATGGCGCCAACCTCTTTTGGCCTGCTCAATTTGGTCTCTTCCCCGATGATCATAACAACCCAAACAGAGGACGTGATCAGTGGCTCCTTGGCCTCGTGGCTAGCGCTCCCTATGTCCGTTTTTCTCTCGATTTTCGTCGATGTTGCACTGATGAGGCCAACAGCTCTGCTGCGCCTTTATCGGATGCTGGCTCACCGACCCCATGAACCGCCTCTTTGGCCGCCGCGGCACCATCTTCATCACCGCCACCCTCTCCTGGCTCACTTGCTTCTGGCAAGGCGTCACTAATTCTTGGCGCCACCTTTTTGTGAGTCCCCCAAACTTTACTCGGCCTCTCGATCAACGCCACTGACTGTGCACCCTACTAGGTCGCCCGCTTCGTCCTCGGTCTCGGAATCGGCCCCAAATCGACCACGGTGCCCGTCTACGCCGCCGAATGTGCGCCGGCGCCCATCCGTGGCGCTCTGGTCATGATGTGGCAAATGTGGACGGCGTTTGGGATCATGTTGGGCTTTGTCGCCGATCTTGCGTTTTACTATGTCAAGGACACGCCCCATATCCGCGGCCTCAATTGGCGTCTGATGTTAGGAAGCGTGAGTTGGATTCATTCAAAGTTTTTTCGGTGCAAGTGCTTAATTTGGGTTTCAGGCTGGTGTTCCTGCGATTTTCGTCATGGCTCAGGTTTACCTTTGCCCTGAGTCTCCTCGTTGGTTGATGGGCAAGGGCCGTTACCCACAAGCGTTCCAGTCGCTCTGTCGCTTGCGCAAGACTAAACTCATGGCCGCTCGTGACCTCTACTGTGAGTCTTTTTCTTTTCGCTCAATCCAGGCGTATTCAAACCCGACAAACAGACATCCACACCCTCCTCGAAGCTGAAGAGGAAGTCACACCAAAAGGCAAGATGCGCATCCTGGAGCTCTTCACCGTCCCACGTAACCGCCGCGCCGCACTCGCCTCGTTTGTCGTCATGTTTATGCAACAGTTTTGCGGAGTCAACGTGATTGCGTACTACTCGAGCACCGTCTTTAGCCAAGCCGGGCTAGGCAGTATCCAAGCCATCCTCGGTTCGTGGGGCTTTGGGATGCTCAACTTTGTGTTTGCGCTCCCAGCGGTGTACACGATTGATACGTTTGGACGGCGGTTCTTGTTGTTGACGACGTTCCCCGCCATGTCGGCCTGTTTGTTGGTCACGGGTATGGCATTGTGAGTTTTTGTCCGGTCGGGGTGTTGTGAGTGGTGTACTGATGGGTGTTTAGCTTTATTGAAAACGTGCACGTGCGTACCGGTGTCGTAGCTGCTGGGATGTATGTCTTTACGATTTTCTATTCGCCGGGTGAGGGTCCTGTGCCGTTTACGGTAAGTCTTCTTCCATAATGAGCCTGAATTGGCCTTGATATGTTTGTCTAGTACTCGGCTGAGGCGTTCCCGCTCTACGTCCGTGACCTTGGCATGTCCTTTGCGACCGCCACCACCTGGTTCTTCAACTTTATCGTTTCCATTACGTTCCCCCGCTTGCTTGGTGCGTTTACCCCGCAAGGCGCATTTGGATGGTACGCTGCCTGGAAGTACGTCCCCCTCACTCCTTGCCTATTCTCCAACTCATATATCCGATGTAAAGCTGCGTCGGCTGGGTCCTCATCCTTCTTTTTGTCCCCGAGACCAAGGCTCTCTCGCTCGAAGAGCTCGACCAAGTGTTCTCAGTCCCGACACGTACGCACGCATCGTACCAGCTGCGCGAAGTCCCGATCTGGTTCAAGAGAAATATTTTGCGCAACAAGAATGTAGAGCGCCAGCCGCGGTTGTACGAGCATGAGGATAGTGGTGCGACCAAGACGTATGCGCCCCCTGGTGCTGGACATGCGTAGTGTTCGGTATGAAGCTGTATGAATAATGTCTCAAGAGTCATTTGATTGTATCAATCCTTGTTTTGCAAAATCATAGGATTTTAGTTTTCAGGTCGAGTGTCAAGTGCCTAGTCGGCTTTTCAGTTCCGCATACAAAAGTGTCCCGACAAGTGAATGCAAGGGAGGGATTGGGAAAATAGGGATACGATGACAAAAGCTCAACCAGGAGGCAGGAGGCTCGCATCGACCGGCACAGACCCGTCCACGACAAGCTCCTCGTCCTCGGGGGACACAGTAATCGGTGTGCGGGGCATGACCATCGCGCCTGTTCAACCAGTCAATAAAGAACATACCTAAACTATATACACTCACCCGTCCTCGCACTTTCCAACACGCCAAACGGCTTGACCAAGCTCAAAAACGCATTCACGCGCGTCGTCTTGCCGCTCATCTCCACAATCACGCTATTTTCGCTCACGTCTACAATCTTGGCCCCAAACTGGTCTGCAAGCGTTCTGATCGCGGCGAGGTGCTCTGATTTCCTCCGGAGCGCGTCGGACACGGACATTGGGGGTGGACTCGGCGAGCCTGATTCGGGGTGCGGGTGCGGGTGCGGGTGGGGAGTATGCGTCGAGGTGCCAGACACTTCGAACGTGTGCGCTAGGGTGGTTTCGCGTTCGAATGTGAGGGTGCGCCGGGCGTCGTGTGTTGGCCCGCCTTGGAGCTGGTCGTCGAGGTATTCGGGTCCGAGGATGGAGACCTTGACGAGTGCGAGTTCGCGGTTTATGGTTCGGGTGTTTGTGTAGTCGAGTACGGCCCAGACTGGGACCTGCCCAATCGTGTTAGTATGTAATAGGAGGGCGGTTAAGGGTGCGTACTAGGTCCTCGAGCTGCCGTCTTGCTTGTTCTACGACGCCGTCTTGCCCGCTCAGGACGATGCACATTCGGGAAAGGTCGCGAATCTCGGTGCGGCATACGACGAGCGAGTCGATGTTGAATCCACGCCCGGCGAGGATACCGGATACGCGCGAGAGTACTCCTGGTTCGTTTTGTACGAGGCAGTTGAGGTAGTGTCTAGCCAAAATTAATCAACCTTTTTTCATTTGTGAGCTGGATCAGAACATACTTTTTGAATGGCTCGTTACTGGGGGGTGGAGTATTATACAAGATGTTCGTGACTGCTTCTTCGGCCGTTCTTGAGCGCGGAACGCTTGTAGCTGGGAGCGGAGGAGGGACGTATCGTCGCTGGGAGATTTTGTAGTCCAGCGCCGAGGTCGAGTCTTCGATTGGCGGCGGGGGTTTACTGTGATCTTTTGCTCTGACCACGCTTGAGGTTAAGGTGCGCTGCCATATTTGGGGGGTAAGGCGTCCGAATGCGCGACGGGCGAGAGCCATGGTGTGGGGGACGAGTCACAAAAGTTGTGGAGATGTAACGTGATGTGCGGTGTAACGCTGTCGGCCTTCGGACTTATCAGGGAGATGTGGCTCGTGGCTGTGACACCAAACATGTGACATCATCATAAATATACACGTGACCTTGTTATTGCCCTGGAACTGAACTCGACCACAACCGCATACACTTGTCTACCGCTTGACCGCAATGTCGGGCACACACCCCCTCGCCAAAGAGATCGCAGCTGTCAGCGGCTTCCTTGCCACTGCCGACGTCATTCGCACCAACCTCAAGCTGCCTGGTGCGTCTTGCCTCGCAAGCCTGGCATCGTCTGACTGTCTGCAGATCTGTCCACCTCTTCTGGACTTCGTCAGGTTGCGCGCTCCCCTCACAAGGTGTACCCTCGTCTCGAAAAGGCGTATACGGACCACCTCAAGGACCCGCTTGTGCTCGGTGCGCTTGCGCTTATATGGGGTAGGATTTGGACGGAACCCAGGGCTCGCGAGGCGCTCTATGACACTGGTGAGATCTCTGGAATGTTTGACGATGTTCGTTCTAACGGTGTGATAGGCTTCTTGATTAACATCATCCGACTTGTTACGACTACCCCCGAGGCTCGAACCCCAGCGCTCCAGGCGCTAGCTACCATAGTCCACCACGCGTCCCACGCCGTCTTGACCGACATTGCTCATCGAACCACCCGAACTCTCCTCTTGCTTCTTCGCTCTGATGGGGAGCCTGCTCGGGTACACGAGCTTTGCACCCTCATCCTCACCCATGCTGTCGCTCCTCCCGCTTCACTCGAGGTTTGCCGTACCGACGGTGTCGACTTTTCGTCCCTCGTACACACTCTAACCCGTGCAGCCCACCGGCCTACCGCGACCAAGACAATGCACACCCATCTCTTAGGTTTCCTCCGCGCGACAGCCACCCGCCTCCACTTCAACATCTCTGCAGACCCGTCCTCGGTCTACTTCCTCGTCGCCCACTTCCCGAGCACCAACTTTGCCACGCGCGCCAATGCCCTGCTTGCCCTCAACGACCTCCACTCTATAGGCGCCGAACACGAGCGCTCGTCCTGGGACCCCAACGCGTACTACCAGGCTGCCCTCAAAGCCCAAACCGAACTGCCTGAAGACACGCTCGAACGTATGGAAGAACACACTGGAAACATCCTCCAAAACGACATCTACGTCAACACGCGCGCGACAGACGAATTTCAGTCTGCCATGACCGACGTGCTCGAGGACAAGGACATGTACGGACTCGCAAAGCGGCTGTACCCGATGGTTCTCGCGACCGAGTCAAGCGTTCCTCAAGGCGCGTTTCGGGGTAAAGACGGCGAGCTGCTTTCGACCGAGGAGCTAGTTTTGCCCTTTTCCTCGTTTGTGGACGCGCTGCCGCATGCTGCACAGGCCATCCGGGCACGGGGTATCCCGAGTGAGGGGGTCGCGGCGGATACGCTCGACGTCAAGTACGCGCTGCTTACGAGGGACTATGCCAACGTACGCAGGATATGTTCCGAACGGATCGAGTCGGATCCCCACATTGCGTTCTTCTACTACGCGCTCGTCTTGTCTGCCGGTTCGTCGAGCACTGACCAGACGCTCAGGCGGATGCCCACTGCCGAGCGGCTCAAGCTTGCCAAACGTGGTCTCTTGTGCGATGGCGGTACGGCGTATGTCCGACTTGGGCTACACAAGGTCGCGGCAGAGTGTGCGTACAAGATTGGGATGGACCGGTTGAAGACGGCTTCTGGGCCTGCGATGGGCCCTATTCGTTCGACTAATATGGAATCGGATGATGACAGTGAGGATGACGAGATCTCACCTCGCAGGACGATGCAAGCGTATACTGAAGCGATTGTGTTTTTGCGGAGTGCACTTGATGATGCCAAGGCTTATACGAAGCACGCGCCGTTGGATTATAGGTTGCACAAGAACGTGCTGTTGCTGCAGACAATTTTGAGTATTGTCTTGGAAGGAGCGGGTGTGCGTAACCTCGGGGTATGGTTTTCTTTCTCCTCTCTACTCCCCGGCTGACTATTCTCCCGCCCATAGCCAATCCTCGGCCAACAAACCGTCGTCGACCAACTCTACACAACACTCTACAACCCCATCCCCAAATCCCAAACCCGCCTCACCGTCAACACAATCATCACCAACTGGGAAACCGCACAACATGATTGGGACCCGACCCTCCGCAAGTTTGACACCCGCTCGCCCGTCGGCGCGCCCGCGCATACGCACAACCACCCGCACGATCAGGACCTCATAGATCTCGACCCCGAGTTTATCTCGAAACACGACGGCATGGGCCGACCGCCGACGTACATCTCCACGCTCGAGATACCCGGACCGAGCGGGTTGGCCCAGGCGGACAAGTTGGACGCGGACCAGGAGAGGGAAGAGGAGAATTTGCGTCAGGCGTATGCGGCGCTTGCGGCGTGGATGGAGGGTGCGTCTTCGCTGGGGATCTCTGTGCCTGTGGGAGATTCGCTTGTTACACCCATCTCGGCGACACCTATCACTCCTTCGCCTACCACACCCACGGCGTCACCGCGTGTATCGTCGGTGTCGTCATGTCCACTGGACCAACGCCCGTTTGTGGATGCGCATTCGGTGCCAATTATGCAGTATAGGTGTTTTGCGTGTGGGAACCCGAGCGATGGCAGTGAATTGAAGACGTGCAGTGGGTGCAGGAGGACAAAGTATTGTGATGAAATTTGGTGAGTCTTTCGGCCTTGGTTTGGTGTTGGCCGCTATACTTATTCCCTTGTTTGCAGCCAAAAGAAGCACTGGGTGAACGGGCATGGAGACGAGTGCCTGACGGTTTAAGAATTGAAGGAATTTTGTCGAAATGATGTTGTATACCAGTTGGGACGTGGCTAAGGGGTTGAGGCCCTACCACGTAGGCTTTGTGTGGCGCTATTTTCTAGTTCTTGGTCTATCGATGGGATAAATTTGATTATTTTTAAAGACGAGACCGGTCATTTGAGCCATGGACATCTCGGAGAAGGGGACAAATCAATACAGTACCAACATACAGAGCCAAATAAATCAATAAGCGCTGAATTGCAAATTGCATTTCTCTTTCACTTACTAAATCTAGTAACCGAATGACCTCCAGCCAACCACCATCCAGCTCGCGAATTGCAGGCTCTATCGTACTATAGGTCTTTTACCTCAGTGCATACGCCATAAGTATGCTCTCGTCGACTGGAAATAACACCAAAATCCCCACCACCCACCCTCGAAACGAGATCTCGACACCATGGCTGCCAGCAGCTCCAGCCCTCTTAGCTCACTTTCCGTCAAGGCGGACAGCCATACGCCCAGGTCACGCCTATCTCCCAGACCTATTAGACTCGGAAAGCTCCCCAGGTTGATTATTGCAACCAACACTGCGGCCAGCCCTGCCGTACCAAGAATTACGACAGCTACTGCTGGCGCTCAGAGTATGTACTTGTGACCGCTTATTTGACGTGACTGACATTCCTATTCGACAGAGTTATATATATCCACTGTGCCCGTGTTAAAGGCTCCAAGAGAGCCAGAAACGGGTGTATATCAGACGCTGGAATCGACGACTCGGTTCGCTATCATCGTACCCCCATCTGCGTCAAGAGGTAAGTCGGCTATCGTGGGTGTGCCAGGATTAGTATGTTAATCTAGGCTTCGCAGCGTGTGTGCTACCATTCCAGCCATTGAACAAGCAAAACTCATCCCCCATCGTTCCTACTCCCATTCGCCTAAGGCGAAGTATCACGGTCCAGCGTCTAGGGATGCAGACACCGTCTCCCCCTTGGGCTGTTCGCTACATGTCAACGCGGGGCGGTGGCCGGTTCAACCTAATGAGCCTGGCGGATTTCCATCGTCCTGCCTCAGAGCGGCTCGCAGTGCAGCACGTGGAGGGCAAAGGTGATGTTGTCCCTGCAGGTGAGTTGCACTAATCAGAGAGGGGTCCCATTCCTAATCTTCCGCCATCATAGTGTGCCTGAAACTCGTGCGCAAGGGGACACACACTAGACAAACGGTCGATGCCGAGCTTGCTCCTGAGCAATTGAAGACCTTCAAATATCTGGTTACCGAAAACACCCGTCTGCACCATCTCGAGTCAATGGCTCCCCTGAAACTAGCGGTCCATAACAATCTCGCACGTGCTCTCGCCGTCTCGAGCTGCCATAGGCACCAGGTTGGAAACTCCGCCTCCAAGCCGAAGAGTAGCCAACATATGCGTCGAACCCGCCCAATCCTTCTGCCACTCGATACGGACGCAGCCCGTGCATATACGTCGACCAATCCAGGGTCGGACTCCCCGCCAGACTCTCCTGGGCCAGCGACACCCGCTGATGAGGCCGCTGGCACTGCACGAGCTCCCAAGGGGTTTCGCATCGCACAGGACAAGGCGGCGGTGTCTCCTAAGCCTTTGAAAAAAGGGGTTATGTATAGGGTGCACTCGAAAGGGTCGAAGGCGCGACTGAGTCGCCGGTTCTAGCGGAGCCTGGGCAAGGTGTTGTTCCTTGTATCTATAATTTAAATGTAGCCTTTTTGTTAAATCGAAGAGAAGTTAACTGATGAAGTGCCAACGAAATTTGGCCCAGGAATGGACTCGATAAGCCCCGGGAAATTAGGCTACAAGGCACGATACGGCAGGGTATTGTTCCAATAGCAGTCCCATTAGAACATCACCTAGGTTTATTTTTATACTACACATCAATAGATGAGCTGTGAAGCTGGAATCGAGAGAGGGTACCCCAGTTAGTGGGCGGGACAGGGACGCTCGGCGCGCTCTTGCTGCTACCGTGTAACCGTAGCCACACAACCAACGGTAGCCACTCAATTGCCGGTCACATAATTCGAAATCTCGCCAGAGTGCGATACATAACTCGTTAGGCTCCCAGAGTATACCTTACGAGGGTTCAAGATTGACCATATAGCCACGGGTTTTACACAATCAACAAAAGTACAACGCCAACAAAACGCTCACGTGGCGCAGTAGCAGTGCGGCCATCCCTTATCAAGCTCGTCATCGAGGTTAAGCCGCAGCGGGGTGATCGTAGTGGCATTTGGAGACTCCAAGACGGCCCTGCGTACTCCAAGGGGAACCCATATCACTGGCTGCCGGGTGTCATTAACCAGCCATCCATCGCTGTTTAATTTCCAAACACCTCGTTCATGCTGGGTTGTGACATCTGGCCACCCAGAGCAACATCGCAAAAAAAAACGGGGACTGGTCAGCTATTTCATGTCTATTCTTAACTAGGCCATGGCATACCTTCATTATTGGATTGATCTTCAGTAATTTGAGACATCTTTGGTTTAAAAATGCGAATGCTGTGGTCATCAGAGCCAGAGACAACGAATGCCCCATCGGGTGAGCATGCAACCGCGCGGACTAAGTCTGTATGGCCTTTGAGTGGCTGCCCCATGAGCTGGCCTGTGTGCGCGTCCCAGATGCGAACGGTACCATCGTCAGAGCCGGAAATGATGTGTGCGCCATCAGGTGAGTATGCAACCGACCGGACCCAGTTCGTATGGAGTAGCTGTCGTAACTTTTGACCGGTACGCGCATCCCAAATGCAAACAGTGTGGTCGCTAGATCCAGAGACTAAGTATGCACCGTCTGGTGAGTACGCCACCGATAGGACCCAGTCCCTATGACCTTTGAGTGGCCGTCCTACTTGCTGGCCAGTGAGCATCCCAGATGCGGATGGTCTCGTCGCGAGAGCCAGACGCGATGTATGCTCCGTTAGGTGAGTACGCGGCCGAGTTGACCAAGTGCAAACGACACTCGAGTTGTCTAACTAGTTGGCCGGTGAGCGCATCCCAAACACCGATGGTTTCGTCACCCGAGCCAGAGATGATATATGCGCCGTCAGGCGAGTATGCGACCGAGCGGATCCAGCTTCTGTGCCCTATGAGCGGCTGTCCTACTTGTTGGCCAGTGTGCGCATCCCAGATGCGGACAGTCCGATCCTCGGAGCCAGAGATAATACGTGCGCCGTCAGGTGAGTACGCAACCGAATAGACCATGGATGTGTGGCCTATGAGTGGTTGCCCCACCGACCAACCAGTCCCTGCATCCCAGATGCGAACAGTATAGTCTTCGGAGCCAGAGACGACGTATGCACCGTCCGGAGAGTATGCAATTGACGTGACACGATCCGCGTGACCCTTGAGTGGTTTCTCTGGTAGTTGGTCAGTTTGTGGATCCTTGATGCTAAAAGTCTGGCTAGGGGGGGGCCCAGAGAATACGTATGGCGCTGGTCGAATGTCTGTCAACTGGGGTTGTCGCGGCACTGGATAGCTCCCCTTCATGGACCCTCAACGCAGCAACTATGCTACGTGGAAGCCCCGTTAATTTTTGCATATAATGCCTAGAAATTGGCTTATGTTCGGGCCAAAACGCTAGCGCAGACACATATATGTGCGGCGTACTGCTAGAGGCGGGACTCGACATATAGGCAGCCACGAATCCCCGGGCGTCTTCCACTAGCTGTTGGATGTCGTCTGTACATTTTACAGTCTACAAAGGTATGAGATGCTTAATATCACGTCTTCCGCACGCATTCACCCACCTGCAACCATTTCTGTAGGCTACACAATATCCGAGCTCCATCAGATATATACCCTTTCAAGTTCAATATTTCCATCCACAGC
Source organism: Ceratobasidium sp. 414 (assembly GCA_019616945.1). NCBI lineage: Eukaryota > Fungi > Basidiomycota > Agaricomycetes > Cantharellales > Ceratobasidiaceae > Ceratobasidium > Ceratobasidium sp. 414. The sequence continues at coordinate 26,202 of WSTK01000378.1, forward strand.
AGCAGTCGCTCCGATAAGAAACCATGCAGTTCTTCGACAAGCTCGTCAGAACTCTGTGCATCCTCTAAGTGTTCAGCCCAATACCGGCACGCATACAGCAGCTCTAGAGGGATACCCGCATTCACATTGTCTTCCAGATCAGGTACTTGCCTATCAAACAAGTACGACGACTCGAGATTGCAAATGTTGAATGGGGAGCTTGGCGCCTTCATAATTTCAAAGCAGAGCCTCGCAAGCCGCGCGTTATGTTGCCCCGTGTTGCAGTGGAACGCCCCAGAACGTCTCTGGTCAAGCATGAAGTCTCGGAATGATTCATGTAGCATGAGAGCTCCTCCATTTGTTTCGGATAAATATAACACCGGAAACAATGACCGAAATGGAACGCGCATCAGGAACGTGGTGTCGAACTCCAGGAAACCAGTTTTCCCTCCCATTGGCAGCAGTTCCAGAGCACAAACCGAAGTATGCAGCACTAGGGTCATCCTGTCTTTTTCGAAACCTTCCAGAGTGTCGTCGTCAAACGCTGTATTAAGTATAGTAGCGAATAGAGCATCCAGGTTCTGCTGATCATTGTCGCCGTCTGAGGGCGCAGAGGCACCAAGCACCCTAGCCAACCGCTCATCGCTGCCTGAGATGTTGTCGCCTACAATGTAGTCTCCAGCTATGACTGCATGCAAGAACAGACCTCCTGAGAGCTCGACGAGGGTTTCAAGGTCGGGAGGTGAGAGATCAACACTCTCGAGTTTGGCCGTTAGGTACGATTTGATGTCTCCTTGTACGACTGATTGTTTAAGCTCATCCAGACATAGCTTTGATCGAAATCGTTCGTCCTGTTGGTCCCACATGCGGCCTAGTACGTTCGACTCAGGGGGACTAGTCACGAGGAGCTTGATAGGCATGTCTAATGCCAGTTTGAACAAAGCATTTAGTATCCAATGTACTCCATCGCGGTCCTCGCATTCCTCGATGACGTCGATCACGATAATTGCATCACTGAGAAAGGTATGTCTGACTTTCTGCAGAGGTATAACTATCAGCCGCTTGAACTGTTCATGGATTGGCTGGTCGTCAACGCCCATGCTCCTCTCCAGAATATGAGAGACAGCCCATCGGAACGGGTGCGAACACAGAGCGAGCTGGTAAGAGATGGTGGGCAAGATACGGCTGACGTCGCGGCATGTTGGAAGTTGTCGAGAGCAGAAGAAGTTCGCCGACAGTATTCCAGAGTTCTCCAGGTATTCGCATAGGCTGCATGCAATCGTGGTCTTGCCCACGCCATTCCTGCCATTCAGCCAGTATATTCTTTCAAAAATCCTGTGGCGGACCCAGGTTTGTAGCTGATGTAGCACATCCACGCGAGTATTTAGTGCGCATTTATTTCGACGTAGGCTTTCTAACCCCAAGGAGAGGTATTGGGCTGCCGCAGGGTGGTGGAGCCGGCCAAAAAGGGTGTCCTACCGCCGGTCGCTTTAATCAATAATACTCACCATAAGTCGCTCAATACATGCCGTCATCTGCTCATTCCCAACCTTCCAAACCTTCGAGCTCTCGTTCAGCTGCGAGAATTTAGGATAAGAGGGGTGTATTTGGACGCGTGGGAGGCTTACCGCAAATTGCCCAAGCAGCGTCAGCACCTGGCGGTAACATTTTAAAACTTGGTCCGCTTCTATCTCCACCTCTGCGCCTTGGTTGGGGACTTTATTCACTGCGGAAAACAGCGGATTGATCGAACTCTCAATTCCCCTATGTCCATACAATCAGCGTGGGTGCCCGTGATGTCATTACGAACCCGAATTAAACCTACCAAGTAAGACCTGCAATGCTGTGCGTCATCGGCGGAGATGCGGGCGCTTTAAGGTGCCCAGAAAGATCCAGGAATAGGTCGTTAAGAGCATTATAAGAGTGGCTGTACCCTCTGTGAGCTCTAGTTCGGTCCTAGATCAACAGCGGGTGGTTGTTCAGCTATACCAATCCAGAGCCACACTGCAACCTGATACTCACCTCGAATACGTCGACGCACGTCCGAAATCCATCGATTACAGACGAAAGATTTTCAAAATCGGCAGATTTCTCATTCAACACACCAATAAAAGTCTCGAGTCCATGCCAAGAGTAGACATTTAAGTCTGGGGTCGCGGCACGCTTGCGAGCAGGAAATAAACTGCGTAAGGTTCGTTTGGCATGGCGCATATTCCGCTTGAGTTTTACGAGCATGTGAATATAGTAATGTCGATTTCGATAGTGGTGGGAAAGAACTGACTTGATGGGGGGCGGCTGTCGGGGCAACTCGCACAGCCATTTCGACACCGCCGGAAATACAAAGCCAAACAGTCGCTCACCGGCAAGGCTGGTGACGCGCGTTTGCCATTCACGAGCTGTAAACTACCGTATCTTATTCGTACCCATAACCTGGTGAGTATATCATTTTTCCGGAAACATCGCGCTAGTGACAGTATCCAGGCGCTTAACGGGTCAACCATAGTCTCCCCGAGGCAGACTGTTACCGGGACAGCAAGGAAGTTCTCAAGCTCTGGTAAAAGTCTGCTCCCAAAGTGGGGCTCTTAGCGAGCGGTCCACACTCCGACGGTTTCCGGCTATTCGGAATCAGATTGAGTCATGTGAACACTCATCCGAGCGGATGCGGCAGCAAGCTGGACAGTGGATCAAGAGATTTGTTCCAACACATATGCATAATGACAGGATATATGCGTTAGTGGGGTTCCCGTATCACGCTACTTGGCTATATCGATTTGTTTGACAAGTTGGCTACCTGATATCATGTCGCAGAGCCAGCGATTCCGATGGTCCGGAACTACAACATAGTTGTGAGCTATACTGCATATATAGGTGTTAAACTATATGTACATGTGAGGGTCAAGTTACAGACATGAATGTGAAGTAGTCGGTGGTAGTAGCATCGCTGCGTGGAGGTGGCTAGTCACGTTAGTCAGCAAAATCCGTCCGGGAGTTGAGATCCCGGGCTTCCGAGGGCTGCTGAGATGCCGAATGTTGAACGCGCATTATGTAAGCCTCTCCACTATGGAACCAGCCTAGTCAACCAGCCAGACTGAGCCTGTGTCAAGCCTCCACGGTCTCGGGGCTAATACTTCCCCCTACGAACTTGTATCATATCTACAGTCTGGCTATCCATAAAAGGTCTTCTACTCAAGTGATATTGGCCGGCTTCGACTTTATCGCTAATAAGCTCTGCTGGACTGGAAATCTGGTCAAGTCGTGGTGTTGAACCTCATTCTATTATAGAGTCTTACTATATCGTGGTGCTATTTAGAGTATCAAACAAAAGGTATATATGTCTCAGTGACACACTACAGTTTTGGCGGTTGTCGACGAACTTCTGCTTCGCGTCGGGGCGGCATTCCCTTCTTCTGAAACCCAAGACGTGCGTGCCTACGCCACAAAATCGCCATCTCATCCATTCCTCAAAGAGGTTCTTGATGTTACTCAGTCGATATCTAATGCGTTAGTCACTATGATCCGTATCACCAACTCCAAAGCCATATCGTTGCTTCGAGAGTAAGCCAATCGCGACCAGATAGTTTTTGAGGTGGGCATGCACAGTAATTCCGGTCAGACTCGAGAAAAAACTTACAACAGCGTCAAGACCTAAATCGACGCGCCGATGAGCTTTTACAACATCAAGCCGAACTTTGGACCCAAGACATTCCCCTGGACCAAGCGCTTCGCCCGGACTTTATCATGTCTAGTATCGAGCGGTGGGGGAAAAACGCCAAGATGGAAGTGTATCAAGGTATCGAAAATGGGCAGAACTCGATCACATGCGCTGGTTCAGCTGTCGTCTGGACTTGCTGTTCCAAAAATCAGGATCGGAGGCTGGGGTTACAAAGCTCGTGTCGGTAAAACCATCATATCCGACTCCCTCCGAATCTGCACCGGTCACCCAACCTTTGACTACCGTGGAAAAACTGCTATCCTCAGGGCCAACTGCGTATATAGATGAAACTTTACACGAGCAAGCGGATACTCAAAAAGCAACACCGCTGGCTTCGCGTGTCATCTAACACATACAATTCATCATGTTGTTGGACGCGCAGGCTGCGCGGTAGGCCGAAACCGGAGATACGGGTGCGCGATGGTTCGCAGAAGTAGGGATACTCTCGCCAAAATCCGTCGATCCGGGATGCGAGGAGGCGATGGGACTTTGCAGGCAAGTATATTGCTGCTTCAACCTCCCCCCTTTGTACTTACGACTCGCTCAGCCAGCTAAATTCAAGCAAAGTCCCGCTAGACATCTTACGATGAGCCCACGCACTCCCATCGGTCAACTTGAACTCGCCCAGCATCTGTTTTTGATTGGTATCCCACCAATTGTATGCCTCAGCCTACTCAAAGCATCGGCGTCTCAACCCGAACACCCTGCATCCGATCCGCAGCCGAACATTGATGTTTCCATCACCCTCCTCCGGCGTTTTATGACCCAGCACCCCACTCCTCCTGGGATCGCGACTTGTAATCTAATCCTCTCTCCATGCAGCCAACTGGACACTGGGTCTATTCACTCCACCCCACCTCGTCCGCCGCAATTTCCGCTTCTGGATAACACATCAATACCATCCCTCCTGCACAATTTCCCTCTCCCGGGCGGCGATGGCGCATGGGTGCTAGATTTGAGGCGAAAGGACTGGTGATGCGGCGTAGTGCAACGCAGGCGCTGGTTCGGGCATCAGGTCATATCATGGATGCGGGTGTTGTTTTGTCTGGGATGGGGTTCCTAAACCTAGGCATGAGGCTGATAATGAGGACAGTCGAGGATGGATTAACATGTTGGTGAGCATCGTTCCCGTATTATTTGAGGTACACTACCTTACCACTTACAATATAGCTTTAAGGGTCGGCTACGGTGCTAACACAACAACTTTACACAATTCAGGTTTGCCACCCTCTTGTATGCGCTACCGCGTAACTAACCTATGATGTCTTTCTGCCCCTTTTATAGAGATCCCCAACACAAAAATATCCGCCGGTTCAACTCACGCTGCGGCTCCCGTCTGAGTTCGGCTTTACGCTCGGTCGAGTACGAGTATGAAATATGGCTGAAGTGTGGACAACCTTAGAGGTCAGCATAGTCACATACAGGCGCCATCTATGCTGATGCAAGCCACACCAGGTTGTTCGAGAACAATGCTGGTTGAATAACATGATCGCATCGCATGAATGGTCTGAAACTCCGCAGAAGGCCGACGCACCCGAACCACAAGCGGCTGCTAGGTTACAATCCGGTGCGTTCCGTCCGAGTCACACACGTGTAAGCAGTTCAATAACGTTCTCTACACAGGGAAGTTCCTCTCGATCCCTACCCAAATGACCATATCAGTAGGAGCAACTTCGCCCTCCGTTCTGCTTCAGTTCCCTGTTCCGTCCAAGGGCAGCGTGCCACCGATCGTTCAGCTCATGGTTTC
>WSTK01000379.1:0-26968 GCA_019616945.1 Ceratobasidium sp. 414
GATCAATGCAGTGGTGAATAAACCCGACGAGAGAGAATCCTGCGGGTGGTTTGGGTTATTCGGGGCCTCCTGTGCTCGCTCCGTGTTTTTGCAGGCGGCGAGAAGGACATGTGTCCTCAGACTTGGAACTCCGCTGGGGGTTAAGAGTTTACAGGATGCTCGTGACTGGGTCCCCGTAAGATCCTCGTCGAGCGTGGGTGGAATTGGTGGCGTATCTGGGTCAGTTGAGCAGCGTTGTTGAGCGCATCCCCTTGTGCTACTGCCCGAGAAGCAACAGTCGAAGATAACCGTCTGTTCAAGCACGTTAGCTTGATGCTCCAGGTACCATCGTCTGCACACCACCGCTTACTATGTTATCTCCCTTCACTTCGTGGAGCTGATGTATCAATGCCCCAATCGTTCTATCCGGAATTCCTTGCGTATATCCCGTTTCCTGACGACCCGCATCACATGGTAGGATCAACTCCACCCACCCATCGTCCGAGTACCATTCAGCTGGGGCCGGCCTCCTAGCGCCGTGGCCTAGTGATCCTTTCAGCTTCGCGCCTGTGCATCGACGGAACTACGTACCTGCAAAATAGATAATGATGGGGTCCGAGCGATTAATCTTTTCGTTATTAATCAAGTGGTCCTGAAATGCCTTGAGAATTCCGTCCCGCGTTGCTTCGTGCTCGAATAAGCAGACTAGTTGGTTTTTAGGAACATTCATGTCTGGGCCTGTGAGGTAGTTGAAGATGGAAGTTGCATCGTTGACACAACCTTTCAGACGTAGGTGTTGAGGATCCTTGTAGGTCTCAACGGCTATGATGAGGCCGTGCAGATTCGACAAGTCAGGTCCGGACATGATCGCGGGTAGGTAGGGTGAACTGGGAGGGTGGGCGAGTTGGAGAGGAAGGGCAGTTCATCCACTAAATATATAGGGTGGTCACTGCTCATCCCAAGGCGCGGCGCGCTTGACCGCGCTTCTGTGATGCCTCGTGTATCCGCATATATAGACCGCCCCACGCCAATCGCGGATTGCAACGCGCGGCTATCACTCACAGCATTGACATGGAGCGCTGTGCTGTTCACTGATGATATCTTGTAATTATTCTCGCGGGGGTCGGTTTTTTTGACTACATGCGCTAATTTTGAGTGATTCTACTACATGTACTCGTGTAGCCGGAACAACCTCATAACCTGTTCAAGCTTTGATGCGCATATACTTATAAATTATGCTAGACGCACTTATTCTCGCTTCCCCTTCGCGCCGCGTCGGCCAAGCGCTCACCGAATGGGAAAGTTAGGCGTTGCAGATGTGAAGCTCAGATGTGATTTCTGTTAGAGTTTGTGTTGGCAGCACAATCAGTTTAGCCGACACCCAAAGGGGTTCGAATCCTTCACAATGAGCCGCGCATTATAGCCACCATGCTGCAGACTAATTCGCTTCGAGTTCTCGAAAGTTTCTGAGGTTGGCAACTGCCAAAGGCAGGCTTCGGAGCTCCAAAAAGTGATTGGTTGATCAGGTATTGCCGTCTTGATTCATTCCTGAAAGCAACGTTTTTACATCCACCCGATACCCAGGACAGTCACCCTGAATCTTTACAGCCACTCTCGCTTGTATTTAAGCTTTATGGCGAAGGTGTTGGAACGTGCTAGGAGCTGCTAGGGATACAGGCCACAGAAGAGACCTAGCACACAGATGATTGACCCGGGACCACGAGGAATACTCGATTATTGGGCCTGCGCGATCGGGATGTTTACCACGTTGTCGCATTGCACGAGGGATCAATGCTCAAGTCGAATATGTAAGGACGCGCAAGCAGACAAAGAAGGGAAGCATTCCCAAGTTTATCTTGGGAGAAAATCTTTGGCATTCCTTTATTTCTTTCAGTAAAAGCTGGTGCGGGTTCAAATCAGGTACCATATATGTGTGTCTAAAACACGGGTTCGTTGCGGATACATTATGATTGGTAACAAGCCCTTCTTCAACCGCCTAATCAGCGACGACGGCGAGGATTGACTACAGTCACAGGGTACACAATCGAGCCAAAAGGTGCAGACAAATGGTGAGAATCTCCGGGACGAGAGTACTGCCCTTCGTCAAACCCATCCTGCTGAATGAAACTCATATCCGAAGGAATGGTCGAGTAGTATACCTTGATAAAGCCTGTGTCCTTATCCAGGTGGTCGTCAATCTCGAATTTCAAGGGTAAGGCGCCAGAGTCGCTGTACCCGACCGCCAGCTCGCCTCGGGGAGGTAAGGGTGCCATATCAGGGCTGGGTGGTAGGTAGATCGTAGTGATCGAATAATCGTCTGTTCACTCCGTCAGAACCACGCATATAGCAAGCTAGTCAGAGTGGAACTCACTCGGGTCGAAGTAGAACACATAAACGAAAAACGGGTACCCGCTCCGGTTCACAATCCGCAGACCAAACGATGCGTCTGATCCGGGTACGACGCAACCTTGAGTCGGGTGCATCGGAATCGGCGCTCGGTCCTTCCTTGGGACAAGCAGCTCATTACGGTCCATCGCGGACCAGTCGGCGGTAGCAGCTGGGGTTAACTCGTGGATCAGGACATCGAACATGCCAGGGTTGTGCACAGGAGACATGTTGGGTTGGTCCATGTGGTTGAAGAACACGACGGCTTTCGCGAGAGCATCCGGGGCGTGTCGTGAGTTGCGGATGCGTAGAACGCCACCATACGTGTTCTGTAGCTCAACAGAATCTTGACTTCTCGAGTAGCTAGCGCGGACTTTGTGCGTGTGTCCACTCCGGACAGGGGTAATGAAACGGTCGAGCGGCTCGTGGTTCCCAAGTCGGCTCACGAGACCAGCCTGGAACGATCTATCGCTATAGAGCGCGGGAAAGTCGCCTGCCATCTCGACGGTCAACGCTGTCGGCGGAGTACACATTACAGCATATGCCTCAGGTCCAAGTTGCAATTGGCGACCGACATTTAGTATTGTCCTGCCATCGGATAAATCTGCTACTCGATATCTTCCCATTAGCTTTAGGTGGCCGTCGGGGTAGTCGTAGATCTCGAAAGTAGCCTGGGGTCGCACTCCAAGTAGGCCGACTGGAAGCATGCAGATCTTCCGATCGGGGTCTTCCAGGATAGGTGCAATGGCATGGCTGCCGTGGGGAAGTGCGGGAGTAGAGAAAATTGGCCGGTCTTTGTTGTACCCTTCACACTGCGGTGTCTGTGGGTAACGAAGAGCCTGGCGGTTCTCCCGCTGTATATCCTGCATGATCGCTTTTATGCGTTCGAAGAGTGCAACGGGAGTAACGGTCCATATAACTTTGTCCTCCTTGCATTCGCCGAGTGCTTCGACCAGAGCTGTAGTGAAAAGACCTTGGAGGTATGCGGCCGCGCCCACACGATACTCTTGAGACTTCTGCGTTTCGTGGCAGGAAGCGATGAGGACATGCGACGTTGCGCCCGAGTAGCGGAATGATTGAGGATGAGCGGATACGGCTCGCGAGCTATCGTCCTGGTTGGGCGATGTGTTATCTAATGCTTCCGACCAAAGTTCCCCATCGAGTTTTGCGAGCTCGTTCGGATCAACTTGTACGGTAAATTCGGGAGCTTCATCGACAGTAGCGTCGTCGCGTGCGCCGCTTCCGGCATGGCAGCAGTCAAACAAAAGGGTCTATCAGAAACATTTATCAGCTATCAATCGGTGGCTGGCAGCGGGCAAACATACGATGTATTTGCTCTTCTTGCGAGCAATTCGGCCAAGGAGGGCGGAAATAGTAATGTCGGGAATAGGCATGATTCGCCCCGAGAGCGAGTCGAATGGGATGATACATTCTACTTTACGACTGCCTGCGCCAGAGATGTTTATCACAGTCTGTGTCGCGTGCCCTGTACCGGCCGTCAGAACCAACAACAAAATGAACAGATCGAACACACCAGCGTAGTAGATGATGATGGGAGTGTCCTGCAATATCTTTGGGTTATCAGCAATGTTGTTCAAGCTTTGTATGATGTTCTGGCGGGTTGCAGCGCGTCCAGTGAGCATATCAACGGACGTAATGCCGATGGATGCCAAAGTGCTATGCAACTTGGCTGCATCTGGCTCCGGGGCTCCAAGATTATTGCCATTAATAGCTATGATAAGAGCATACGCGGGGAGTCGACGTCGGCTGGACATGGTTATATGAGAAAGTGTAGAGTAAGTGAGCGGGGGTACAATCGGTCGAGTGGGATGGCCAGAAGTCGCGGACGCAAGGCAGCTTTATACTGGCGGCCTTCCACCATTTGCTGATCATAGATACCAAGCTAAGTAAGCATCCATAACTCGAATCATAAGGTTCGAAGCTGCATGTTGTGCTTTGACGCTTGTCGGAGCCCCACCAGTTAGGTTTTGCGATCAACAGGGCTGGGTGTTCCAGAGGGAAGCATGCACAGCCCAGGCCGTGGATTACCGACGAGCGTTATATGCGATGCACCGCACGTAGATCTCCCCAATATGTAGATTGTGAAAGCATGGTGCCGGAAAGGTCAAGAAGGAGAAGAGCTAGCGCCGAGCCACTCGTGCAGCTGTACAGTACCGGGTTCGGGAAGCGTCGGACGCAAACGAATATACCTCCGATCCGACACACGACCTCAAGACCGTAATCGGTGTGTCGAACGTATGATCTGGCAGCGCGTAACTCATATTCAGGACTAGACATGGCCCAACGCGTCACCATCCGCAAGCGCACCCCCTACAACACCAAGTCGAACCGCAGGAGGGTGGTCAAGACTCCCGGTGGAAAGCTTGTGTACCATCACCTTAAGAAGCTTGCGACTGCACCCAAGTGTGGTGACTGTGGTATTGCCCTCCCTGGTGTGAGTCTGTTATTCGTATATATTATCATGCGCTTATTTTGTTGACCCGTTTCGGTCGTTGCTAGGTCCCTGCTCTCCGTCCGCGCCAATACGCGACGATCTCCAAACGCCAAAAGACTGTACGACGGGCATATGGCGGGAGCCGGTGTGGCGACTGTGTCAAGCAACGGTGCGTCTGAACCATCTTCCACTCGCCGCCACGCTAATGATCACCTATAGTATCTTGCGTGCGTTCTTGATTGAGGAGGCAAAGATCGTGAAGAAGGTTATCAAGTCTCAGGAAAAGGCTGCGCCTCGCAAGTAATTGCATTCGTGTTTGATTGGTTCCTTGCGCTATGTCATGCCCTGCCCTCGTCATATATGTAGTCGAACTTTCACCTCCAAAATCCGCCTAGATTGAATGACCCATGATCAACAAGGCCATCACCGAAGCTAGGTGGATGGAGCACAGGAGCTCGGAGAGGAATTGTGAAGGTGTGTATGAGAATTGAAAGTTTCGACTCGAATTATATAGAATCATAGCAAGTTGTATAAGTTAGATATCAAGGTACGGCGCGACTGTGTGCAATCTACTCATCCTCCGAAAACGCAGGTGCGACTGCCAATTGCTCTGGCTCTTCACCTCCCTCCTCGTCGCTCTCGACGGCTACCCGCATGCGAGGCCTCGGTTTGAGTATTGTCTTGGTTTGCTCCGCCGGTTCATCCTCTGCATCAGGGGTAACCTCTACTTCGGCGTCATTGTCTGCGTCACTCTCCACCGCTTTCGGCTTCGGTCTCGGCCTTGGTCTCGGTTTCGGTCTCGGCTTTGCCTTGGGTCGAGCTGGCGCCGGTGGACTATCGCTTAAACCACCCGCTTCGTCGCCCTCGTGCTCGGTCCCAGCCTCCACCGTGGCCTCGTCGTTCTCGGCTTCCTCCCTCGACCTTTTGCCCTTCCTCTTTCCCTTGCTCTCCTTTCTCGTTCGTTTCTTTGTCCCATGAGACATCATCATCGACGACGCTGTCCAATTCCCCTCTCCAGCCTTCCTGGCCCGCTCCATCAACTCTCTCTCCCTCGCAAAGAACGCCTCGTCGTCTCCGAGCTCTGCATCCGAGTCCACGATCGTCTCTGCGGACTTGTATTGGACCGTCTCCTTTTTCTTTCTCTCCCTCTTCTTCGATTCGACCCGCTCCTCTCTCCTACGTTGTTTGGCAGCCCGCCTCTCCTCCCTCCCAGCCTTTCGTGCGGCCCGTCGTTCAACCGATGGACCGTCATTGGGCAAAAAGTCGTCCTCGCCGGAATCAGAGAGCGCGCTGGACTCGGAGGGTGAATGTTCGGCTTCGCGTTGGCGGCGCGGGCCGCGTTTGGTCGTAAGATGGCTTTTGGCTGTCTTGCCTTGAAGGTCAATCGGGTCGGCAAGGTACTGTTCAATGACGTTCTGCGATGTTTGGAGCTCGGAGGGCATGAGCGGCGCGGGGACGTGCCACTCCAGTTCAAGTGCGTCTACGAGCGTGAATTAAGTGAGGGGAGTTCAGGCAACTCTGTGACATACCATCATCCTCGCATGTGAACCCGACCAAGCGCATGAGTAACTTGAGGTACTTGTTCGACGTCGCTGCCTCTGCATGGTGGTCTTCGACGTAAGGAATGCCTAAACCACAAATAAGCAAACATTTAGCATAAGCTTTGTCACACGATACGTACGATAATCCTCGAATTTATCCATCGCCTCCTTGGATGGTATCTTCTTCGCCTTTGCCGCTTCCCTCGCAGCAGCGGCCTCTTCATCCTCATCGCTCGGGGCATCGCCTTCCCCATCTCCATCTGTAGTATCGATAACATCCTGCCTCTTCCTCCCAACCCTCTTCAGAACCTGCATACAACGACCATCCCATCAGCCCCTCCTCACACAAACTACCGCAAATACTCACATCAACAACCCAATCAATCAACAGTTTACTCTCCTCCTCAACCAAACACGCAACCGCGATCCCAATCTGTTCGCTTGTCTTGAACCCACGTTTGACGGAAAGCTCTGCCTTCCCAACTGGGCGTGACGGTTTAGTTTTCACTTCGGGTTCGTAGCTCGAGTACGCCTTCCATTGACCACGGTTCTTGGGGTAGAAAGCCTGTGTTCACAATCAGGAAGTTAGATAGAGCGAGGTGCACTGCACTCGGATCGACCAAGTGGAATGCAGTACACACCTCTACGAGTAACAAAGGATGTTCCTTTGCATTCTTGAAAAACTTGCGGAGCACAAAGTTGATGAGCTGTACCAAGTCCTTATATGGCTGTTCTTTGGGAAGTGACGCCTGGACTTTCAAGATCGATTGGAAAAGCTCCAACGTTGATACCTACGCCACGCGTCAACAAGTCGGACGGCGATCAAACTACGGCGTAATATGAATCGCCTCACCTTGAAAAAGAACCCCTCTGCCTTGGCCTTGACCGCTTGGCGATGCAACAAGCTCACGATTCTCCTCATTTGTTCTGAAGATGTGAACTCGCGCCAACGTGCCAAGTATACCAAACACGCGTGTGCAATGTCTTCTTGCGCGAATTTCTAATCACAATAAGTTAATCCACAGTCATGTCAGCGCATAAACGACTCACCGCCTCATACTTTTCAAACTCAAACATCTGCTCCTGGACTAAATCTTCAGCTGCGGCCTTGGCCACCTCCTCATCGCTTTCCACATCCACGATGCCATCTTCCTCGGTTATAGCCTTGGCTAACATGTAAATCCAACGTGAGATGTCTAGGTATATGCGCGGGTGGTAGAAGGCAAACTACCTTTTTTCGCCCTCGCTTTCTTCTTCCGCTTCCGGACGTATATCTCGCCTTGCGAATGCGCCCACTTTTCAAGCATGCGAAGAAGAACAAACGCAAGATGAACAGCCGAATCTAGATATCTGCACCCCAATCAGAAATGGAGCCACCAGCACGCGAACCCGACTCACGCAATACTTTGTTCCTTGTACTCTCTCAGGCTGTCCAGTGCGACATCGAGCGCCTCTCCGTTGTAATACAACTGGCTCTGCAGAGTTTCCGCTGCTTCTTGGACTGCTTCGTCGGGATCTTGAGCCATGAGCGTGATGAGGTTGAGCTGCTTTCCTATTGAGTATATGCAAATTAAATGGAACGATATATACGCACCATTTGGACGAGACAATCCATTCCTGCATGGAGTTCAACCCATTGTTTTGGCTACAAGTAACCATAAGTGTACCGTGGCACTCGAGCGCAGCAAACTCGCACCTTTTCTTCCACCGCCGCGCGCATACGCCTTAAAACCCATGGAGCCCAGGCATGCTCCACCACCTCACTCACATATCCAAATGGCCAGACCTCTTCGCTTCCATTAGTACACATTCACTTAATAAGTTTCATTTAGGCATACCTTGCGGGTTGGAAGCAAACAATGCCCGCTGCTTGCGCTCCTTTTCTTGTCCTTCTCGAACAAGCAAGAAAAACTCGAGGAACCATTTAGTAAGAAAGAGGAGCCGAAGATTATCCTTTTCCGTAAATTGGGGTCGTTCGGACTTGATATTTTTCAGTACACAGCCCATAAACACTGCAAGCGCGACAACACTGGTTAAACACTTGACAAAACAGAAGAATAGAACCCAACGGACCATTAAAGCAAGACTCGACAAAGCTCTCCGCATACCCAGCAAGCGCACCGAGGGCATCCAAACTGAGCGGATTGAACACCCCGACTTCATCCACCCGCACCATCTTTTTCGCGCGCTTCTTCTTGACCATGTCGATCATTTCAGACGGGTCGGCCGTAATGGCTTCTTGACGGTGCAGCACATAGTGTTGTTTGTCCTGTATCACGGTTGGTTCAGTGGGGAGGGCGGGGTGGACGGGGGGCGTACAGTTTTGAGCGTGATGGTTGTCCCGAACCGACTATGCCTCGTGGGTGTGCTTCGTTTACTCATCCTCTTCTCCCTCTTCTCTCTCTCCAACAGGGCCTTTAGCTCTTCATCCTCTCCATCGCCTACCATCCCTGCCCCTCCGCCCTCTTCGTTTTTCCCCATCTTCATTTTCACTCTAGCTACATCCCTCGCGCCGACGCCTCTCACAAGCAAATACGAAATCTCCAACAACACAGCGCTGAACTCGGAAAACTCGGGCAGGTCAACATTGGAGGCGCACGCGAGGAGGAAATCGAGAATGTCGGTAGCGCGGAGAGCAACAAGCAAGCGAGATTGGAGCGAAGATAGCGAAGTTGAAGTGGATGAGAGGGAAGTGGACGTGCGGGGCGGGTCTTTTAGCACGAGGAGGTTACGGAAGATGTGCAAGACGAGCGAGATGATTTGGACATCACGTTCTACACGGGATCTGAGGCACAAGTGTCAGATGTTGAATATAATTGGATGGGACCAAACACACCGCCTGTCCTTGGCTATACACGGCATCATGATGTTCTGCAGTGCTTTGAGCACCTCGGGACGGGAAAGAGCCTCTTTGTAATGCAGCTGCGCAAGCAACAGTGTCGCATAGTCTGTCTTTTCGTCGTGTTGTTCGTCTAGCTCTTTGAGCTCCTCGGCAATATCGATCGGCCAGGTCATGGCAGCGACCACATCCGCTGTTAGCACGCACACCATATCAGCACCATTTCTCTCTTCCACAGCAGGTCAAAGACTCACCACACGCAATCGCCCGCTTATCCCCCGCCCCTCCACCTTCACCCGCCGTCTCGATCAATATTGGCACCAAATCGTTCACCAACACCCTCGTCTCCCAAAATACCCGCGCAACAGTCCGTTCATCATCTGTATCGTCTTTCCGCCACAGTTTCTTCAAATCCCTCAAACAACCTAGACAGTCATCCCCAAGAATATAACGCGTGATGTTTGTTTTGGTGTCGGTTTCGACCCCGCCGAGGGCTGCGACCGTAGAGTGGATTATAGGCGAGAGGATATCTCGGCGTGTAGGTTCTTTGTCGGGTTGCTCGGGATCGGGATCGGGGATGGGTGCTTCATCTTCAGAGGAGGAAATGTCAATGGGCTCGCCGTCAGACTCGGACATTATTGGTCGGCAAAGTTTGGCACCAGAGACGCGTATGTCACGTGATGTTTGTGCCGCGTGGGTGGGTGACACTCATTCCGATGAACCTTGTCTTTCACGCCTTCATGAAAAGGGCCAAACGTAGCGGGGTGGGGAAGCGGCAGAAATGCGTATAGAACTTGACTCGATATTATACTTACCCCTAATCACGTAGCTTTACGAACTAGACTTTCAGGTTACCTCCAAGATGCTTAAAGGTATTCCAAGGTTCGCCACAATATCCAAACTAGGAACGTATGTGTAATAAAGATCACCGAACCTATTATAAAGCACTTGCAATTGGGGGTGAAGATTGGCCGGGGGGTCCCACCTTGGTGTTGTACAAATCTAACCTCGGGGGAAGTACCTTTTTTTTGGCCACCCAGTCTACTGTCGTTTCGGGGCATAGCCCCATGGTACGACAGTACATGTGAAGATGAGAGGCGCAGCGAGAAGAGAAAAAGACAAAAACATGTACAGGAGATGGAGACACAAAGGCCCGCGTCGGGTATATGTAATCTAGGGCAAGTTCCTAAGAGCAGTCGTGTTGGATTCACAATATGTATCTAGGAATACCATGTCATTAATGTATACGTAATGGAAGAGCAGCTATTTCAGCCGTAAAACTCAAATATATGCGCGCTGATATCGCTCCACGGTTAATCAACTGCCTTTGTGGATTGTGCCACATTCAGCCCCGCGTGTACGACATCGGCCTGTGCAGTGGTGCCATTCGCACAGTCCTCGTTACAATCACCTGCCATGCCGTATGCCTTGACTACTAGCCTACTTTTAAACGTAACGCATGAATCGCGTGCGTTTGCCTGGCGGCAACACGCAAATCCCTTGGCGGATCTACTTGTTCATTATGCGATCTACTACCCTACTTCGAACCTTGACCGCAGTTTAATACCCCGCATACATCCATGGCCGGCCGCCGGCTTAGTGCTAGTTTTGTCGCTCTTATACGTGCCCTTCAATCTTGACCTTGACCTCAAGTACATAGATTCAACTCCGCTTACGCGCGTCCGAAGGGCAGCACGCTGAAGGGGCGTTGTGTGGAAGGGAGGTGGCTTGGGGGTTTCTTTGGAGGGGTGAGAGCGAGGTTGAATCTCGAGTTTCATGTTTAGGTCGAGTGCGGTATGTATTATTCAAGCGCTCAAGCGCTCGGGCGTAGCGTGTTACTTGGCGGTCGGGCATGGGATACTGTTAAAGCGTTTCGCGCTGGTTGAAACATTCAAAGGCATACACAAAAAGTCCGGTTGAAAAAGTCCATGCGCGTACAAAAGCCCCCTGCCATTCACCCAAATCACATTCATTCACACCTCCCAAACCTTTCCCTCGTAGAATGCTTGCTTCTCCACGGCAGCAATCCACCACTTTTGCATATGCGACTCCTTTTCCTGCCCACCGTCGATCGGGCCATAGTCAACGCGGCCGATAAACGGCGTGTGAGAGAGGAGAAGAGGGACCCAGAGCGGGTCGTCTTTCCACATGAGGTCGTAGGGAAAGGGCGAGAGACTAGAGTCGGATTTGGGAGGGAGGATAGTTGAATCGGGATCGGAATTCGAGGGGACACTGGCTAAATCGGGATTCAGGCTTGGATCTGGGGTTGGAAAGGCGAACCATTCGGGGCGCATCTCGTCTGTTCTGCGCGTGGGTGTACGTAAGACCAAGGGGGCGAATGGAGATGGAGAACGACGAACGTGACTTACTCGGAGATAGTACCCGTAAAAGACGTGGCCTTGAAGACGGTGATGTGGTGGGCAAACGCGCCTCCCTCGCCAACAAAGAACAAGACACCACAAGGCTCGAGCGGAGCATCTATGCCTGCTTCTTCCTAAAGCGCAAAACGACAGATGAGGCGTGAAAAGGGGGGAGGCACGCACCTTGAGCTCGCGTATCCCTGCCTCGAGAATGGTCTCGCCTGGATCGACTTTGCCCCCGAACCCATTGTACATTCCCTTTCCAAACCCGCGTTTCTTGAGTCCGAGCAGCACCTGCGGTTCGCGACGCGTTCAGTCGGCCAGGAGAGACGCGTCGAGGCACGGTTACCTTTTTGTTTTCAGGATCCCAGACAAACGCGTTTGTGAACCTCTGTTCAGAGTTAGCCATGCGAGCGATAGATCACACGCAGACGTGCCTTGACGACGGAAAACGCGCGCCATGTGTCGTACCCATCGGCGCTGCCCTGTGTCGCGAGGGCAAAAGACGCGCAGGGCGGGAGACCGGGCGGGGGAAGCATCGGTTTTGGCGCCGGCACTGGATTGGTCAGCGTTGATCGGGGGAGGGTTTCGGTGACGACGAGGACAAGAGCAACGGTGAGATAGGCGCAGGCAACGTGTATGCGTGTGAGCGGCTGCGGCGAAAAGGGGCCTGATGGCGGTGACGGCGGTGCTGCAATTGCTTATCTAAAATACAAATGCAATTAGATGAAAATAGCACTGCTCCGGCGCGTCACTCCCGCCACGCCAGTCTCTGCTCAAAACCCCATGAACACCAACCCGCTCTTGGCCTCTCCCCCCGACCAGTGAGCCTGCCTTTCTTCCCCACCACCGCGCAGGCTCACTCGCAGTCCAGCCATGCCCGCGCCCCTCCGACGTGCAGAGCCGCTCGTCTCTGCAGCTGGCATCCCCTCGCCAGCATTGCCTCCCACCCCCTCCACAACCACCTCGGAGCGCCCATACACCCTCCTCCAGACCGTCCCCCGCAGGAACCGTTCGCTCCGTGACAAGGTCGGAGCGAGGCTCAAGAAACTCATCGCCCGAGCCAAGGCGTTCACCGCCCCCGATGAGCGCATCCGGATGCAGCGCGAGGCTCCCCGGCCGCGCGAGTTTGAAGATCTGGGAAACGGCCCACCCGCCGGTCAGCAACGAACACACCGGCGCACGCTGTCGGACACGTCCCAGTTTATCGAGTCAGTCCGCCGCCTCGCTCGGCGCAGCCTCACCTCCGTACCCGCTCCCTCGCCGCAACCGCCCTCGATCGGCTCGTCGTCGAGCGAATTGGCTGAGAAACCGTCCACGCCGCTCGAACTTGGTGGTCTACACCCCAACGCCGCCGCCGGTGCTGCCGGTGCTGGTGCGCAGAGTCGATCTGCTGGTGCGTCGCCGTACCGTCGTCCGGTCACGCTCATTCAAACCCGCTCCCACGCGTCGAGCACGCCCCGAGTCGAAGAGGAAGACGAACATGCGCTCGAAGCGTACAATTCAGAATCCCAGGCCGAGACGACGCACACCCAGTTTCTCGCTCCGTCCTACGTCCCCGAATCGCCGACGACGTACAAGGACAGGGACGAGGGTCCGTATGTACCTGATGAAGGCGGAGGAGCGAAGAGTCTGTTTGTCGACGAGGTCGGATCGTCGAGTCCTGGGACTGGGATCGGGGCTGGGACGGACAAGACTCTGGTCGAGCCCGTCGATCAGGATCTTACGCCCCGTGCCGAGCCCAAACCTGGTGCGCCCAAATCACACGAGCTTGCTGCCCCCAACCCCGGTCCGAATGTAAACGGAAGCCCGTCTAGATCGGCAAATGCGAGTGGAGGTCTGCCCAAACCGGCCGATACGACCTCGTCCAAATCAGCCAACCCCAACCCAACGCCCAAATCGACCAACCCCAGCGGAGGCTCGTCCAACGCGACCTCGAATGCGGCCCGTGTCGACGCTCAACCGGTCCAACGAGCGACCGGCGACGAGTTTGAGCCCAAGGTCCCGGCTCTACTCGTCCAGGGCACGCCCATGCTCAAGGTCACGCAGAAACAGGTGAGTCTGGTGTGCTTTCGGGGTGGGGTCGTGTGCAGGTTCGGGATCGGGGAGGGGGCATGTCTGAATGGGGCTGGAGTGTCTCTGCGTGTGGGTTGTGGTGCTCGTAGATGGATGGCCGGTCGCATGGTGCGGAGGAGGGGTGCGCGCTTTTGTGGAGGTTCAGAGTGTGATGTGGCTGAAATGTGGGTGTGGGGAAGCACGATTGCTAATTCTCTGTGTGCAGACCCGGCAAAAGTTCTTTAGGCTCGATGCGGATCAGGGCTTGGTCACTTGGGAGAGCGAAAAGGCTGGGATCAGTGAGTATCTTTTTGGTTTCGCTGGGGGGGTAGCTAGGATGCCTAAAATTACATGTGTATTGAAACTTCGTACACGAATACGCTGTGAACAACATAAACCATATCTGATACTTCCTCGTCGCCCTTGGCCTCGCTTCTGAATCAAGCACTGATATTTACTTGATTCACAGTCAACATTGAGAACATCAAGGAGATCCGAACCGGAGAGGACGCGCGGTACTATCGCGAGCTGTTCAAGATCGCTCCCGACCGCGAAGATCGATGGTTGACTATTGTCTACACTACCGGTACGTCTTGTCTCCTTGTCACCTCATCTTTACTCACCATTACCCAGACAACAAATACAAGATCCTTCACGTCATCGCCTACTCTTCGGCCACTGCCCGCCTCTGGGAACGTACTCTGCTTTCTTTGCGTGAGCTCCGCCAGAATGTCATGTCTGGTCTCGTTTCCCCTGCTCGCATGTGGGAACGGCACTATTGGCGCGGTGCGGATATGAGTATGGACGAGCGCCTTGAACTCGAGGAGGTGGAGAGGCTGTGTCGGCGGCTGAATGTCAGGTTGCGTCGGGGAGAGTTGTTGGAACGGTTCAAGGTGTGTCCTTTGTACTCGCAAAGGGGTGGTACTGATGGCTGTGATAGAGCACAGACAAGGGCGGCAAAGGATATCTCGACTTTTCAGACTTTCAGCAGTTTGTCAAGAAGCTGCAGGCGCGCCCAGAGGTCAAACGGCTGTGGAACAAGATGCGCGGCGAGGGTCTGTTTGATCTGGCTGTGTTTGAGCGGTTCATGCGGGAAGAGCAAAAGGTGCGTTGCGCTATGCACTCGTCTTTCGAGTCTGACGGTGATTTAGCAACGCGACCTCCCACAAGAAGAGATCGAACGGATATTCGCCAAGTTCGCTGGGAGCACACCCACAACCTCGGTGGCCTGTTCGCCCGAAACGCGCCCACGCCCCGCCTCGCCCGTTCGGTCCAATACGTCTCCGCCCCACTCGCGCCCGGCCAGCCCGGCCATTCGTCGAAACACGAGCCCGGCGCCTCAAGCCCGATCTCGCTCGCGTTCACGTTCGCGCACCCATTCGTTTGCCAAGCTTGTTCCGCACGCGTTGAGCGGCAAGGCCACTCCGAGCGCGTTTTCTCCTTCTGAACATCGTCACCCTGAACACGAGCCCGAGTATACGATTGCGGCTGGGTTGGTGCCGAGTACGGCCCTGGCGGTTCAACCGCACTGGACGCTGGACGATTTTAGCGCGTTTTTGCTCTCGGCGGACAATGCCGCGTTTGGAGACAGCACGCACGACATGAACCGGCCTTTGTCCGACTACTTTATCTCTTCGTCGCACAACACTTATCTCGTCGGACACCAGCTCGTAGGCGAGAGCACGATAGAGGGGTACATTCGTTCGCTAGGATGCGGATGCCGGAGCGTCGAGGTGGACATTTGGGACGGCGACACCGAGCCAGTCATCACGCACGGGCGAACGCTTACTGGGAGTGTATCCCTCCGGCACGTCGCACAGGCGATTGCCAAGTATGCGTTTGTCGCGAGTCCATACCCAGTGATCATTTCTGCCGAGATGCACGCCGGAATCGAGCAGCAGACTCAAGTAGCCGCCATCTTTCGCGAGGCGTTTGGCTCTGCGCTCGTGACGGCTCCGATCGAGGGGAGTACGTGGTCTGGGCCGTCGGATTTGGAAGAGCTTGAGGCGCTGCCGAGTCCGGAGCAGCTCAAGGGGCGGGTGTTGGTCAAATTTAAGAACGCGTTGTTGAGCGAGGTCGAGATCGAGGTGGACCATGAGGATGAGTGGAACGAGGAGACGGGGAGCTCGGATGTGGAGAGCGCCAAGGGTGAGTTTTAGTTGCGCTTTATATACACGAGGCTCATATTTGAGTAGCGGAGGCTGGGCGGGCCATGTCCATTGCAAAACGGATGAGGCGTAGTTTCCGAGCGACAAAGCGTCCGGACCCGAGTGAACTCTTTCCGCCGTCGCCCAACCCACACAATCTGGATCCCATGTCCGCCACACTCGCCCCTCCAACCACTATGGCACCTCCAGCCTTGCCCGTTCCACTCTCCCCGCCCACATCTCCCCCGCGAAAAAAGCAGCGCGCCTACTCGAACATATCCGAGCACCACGAAAAGCCCAAACTGAAAATGTCGCGTTCGCTGGCCGATTTATTGATCTACACCGTCGGCGTCAAGTTCCGCGGGTTGAACAAGAAAGAGCGGTACGGCGTCGAGCAGATGTTTAGTCTGAGTGAAAAGACGGCGAACAAAGTGAGCAAGGAGAACGCAATGGGGCTCGTGAAGCATTGTCGGACGAATCTGGTGCGGCTGTATCCGAATGGGACGAGGGTGACGTCGACGAATTATGATCCGACGAGGTATTGGGCGGCGGGTGTGCAGCTCGTGGCGATGAATTGGCAGACAATTGGTGAGTGGGTGTCCATATGATGCGGCGGGGTGCTAACGGGCGGACAGACTTGGGGAATATGATGAACCAGGCGCTGTTCCGGCGGAACAACAAGTCTGGGTATTTGTTAAAGCCCGAGGCGTTGAGGCTCAAAGAGTGTAAAGAGAAGCTTTTGCGCCGGACCGAGTACTTTTTGGATATCACGGTGAGTACGAGCGGCCGAGTTTGGCACCAGGCGCTGACAGATCAACAGGTGATTTCGGCCCAGCAGGTCCCCCGCCGACGCGACGAAGTCGGACGCGAGATTATCAAAGACGAGATCATGGACCCACTCGTCGAAGTCTCGTTGCACGTCCCCGACTGGCCCACGGCGCCGACACAAGACCCCAGCTCGCCGCCCGGGAAAAGCGCAGGCGGGACTAGCGGCAAGAAAGCCGAGTCGTCGAGCAAAAAGAGTGATGCCAAGTCTTTGGAGCGGCGCACGTACCGGACGACGGCGGTCAAGAACAACGGGTTTAACCCGGTGTGGGAAGAGTCGGTGTCGATCCCGTTTACGTGTGTGGGCGACATGTGGGACTTGGTGTTTGTCAAGTTTGCGGTGATGGACGACGACGATGACGATGACCCGCTCGCGCTATATTGCGCGTCGTTGGGAAGCCTGCGGCAGGGTATGTTCCTATCCATTTTCTATCTCGGCTGGGTTGGCTGACAGGTGACCCCAGGCTACCGACATCTCCCGCTCCACGATTTACAGTTTTCGCAATATTTATTTTCGACGCTGTTTGTGCACATTTCGCTCCGTCGGGCCAATTAATTCACTTGCTGTCGTGTATATGCTTTCTCTCTGGGCAACTGCTTTTTTTCGTTTTATTCGGACTGATACCCTCCATCTGTTGTAATAGTGGTCTTGTATACACACGGTTTGAATTGGTATTCGCATCGGGTTCTGGTCTGTGGGGTTGTCATATATTAGGGTAAAGCCGGAGGCAGGCGTTATCGGGCCAGTCGGACTGAGATTCCAAGTGTCGGGAGATACTCGATGCAGTCTAGTTGGATGTGAGAGTGCGACCAGCGCACAAGAGACAAGGCGCGAGACGGAAACGCGCTAATCAGTGGCTGGTATCAGGGGGCGGCGAGGCGGGGTATATGCGGGGGCTGCGATAGGTCCGGGAGGTCCCGATTGATCAGGTCACACGGTTCAAGAAGACCATGCGATACGGCGCATATATAGAGCCCCACACCCTTGCTCGCCTGCAGATAGCGCCCGCACATCCAGTATAGCTCCATTTTTCTATATAACTGCCGCGTGCCTCTAATCTCCCTTCCATCTCCCCCTCGCCCAGCACCCAGCCACGATGACCGCCGAAGACACCGTCCACGATGTGCACGAAGTTGCCCCCCGCATGAAGGGCACCGACGGCCGCCCCAAGCCCCACGTCGGCCCCGGCCTCGACGACTACAAGGCGATCCACGCCCAGACCGTCGGCGCGGAGTCGGACGAGTGGTGGGCCAAGGTACGCCCATATTTGTTCAACGCTGCCCTCGGACCTAACTTGTGCGCAGGCAGCGAAAGAAATGCTGTATTGGCACCGTCCGTTTGAGACTGTGCGCGCTGGCTCGTTTGAGCAGGGCGATATCGCCTGGTTCCCCGAAGGCGCGCTCAACGCCTCGTACAACTGCCTCGACCGCTGGGCCTTCCAGAACCCCGACAAGGTACATCCAACCGCCCACCATTTGACCTCACTAACACCTCGCACAGCCCGCCATCATCTATGAAGCCGACGAGCCCGGCGAGGGCTGCACCATCACCTACGCCGAGCTCCTGCGCGAGACATGCCGCGTCGCCAACGTGCTCAAAGAGTTTGGCGTCCGCAAGGGCGACACGGTCAGCATCTACCTGCCCATGACCTGGCACGCCGCCGCCGCGTTCCTCGCCTGCGCCCGCATCGGTGCCATCCACAGCGTTGTCTTTGCCGGGTTCAGCGCCGAGTCGCTCCGCGACCGCGTTGTCGACTGCCAGTCGCGCGTCGTCATCACCACCGACGAGGGCCGCCGCGGTGGCAAGACCATCGCGACCAAGGCGATTGTCGATTCCGCGCTCAAGGGCGCGCCTGGCGTCGAGCATGTGCTCGTCCTCAAGCGCACGGGCGGAGACGTGAACTTTGTCGAGGGCCGTGACAAGTGGTGGCACGAAGAGACCGCCAAGGTCCCGAGCTATTGCCCGCCCGAGATCGTCAGCTCCGAAGACCCGCTGTTTATCCTCTACACTTCTGGTTCAACCGGCCGCCCCAAGGGTGTCGTCCACGTAAGTTACTCGCCCATCCCCTCGCACCTGGACTAACTCGTCAACAGACCACCGGCGGATACCTCCTCGGCGCCGCGCTCACCGTCAAATACGTTTTCGACGTCCACCCCGAAGACAAATTCGCCTGCATGGCCGACATCGGTTGGATCACTGGCCACACGTACATCATCTACGGCCCGCTCCTCAACGGCGTCACCACCACCATCTTTGAATCCACCCCCGTCTACCCAACGCCCTCGCGCTACTGGGACGTCGTCCAGCGCCACAAGATCACTCAGTTCTACACTTCTCCCACTGCGATTCGTCTGCTACGTCGGTTGGGCGAGCACCATTTCGAGGGGTACGACTTGAGCACGTTGCGCGTGCTTGGAAGCGTCGGCGAGCCAATTAACCCCGAGGCGTGGACGTGGTATAATGATAATGTTGGCAAGAAGCAGTGTGCCATCGTCGATACGTTCTGGTAAGCCCTTGCTCATCTGCATCCTGCTCTTCTACTCACTTGTGGATAGGCAAACCGAAACCGGGTCGATCGTTATCACCCCGCTCCCTGGTGCGATCCCGACCAAGCCTGGCTCGGCCACGGTCCCGTTCTGGGGCATCGAGCCTGTCATTCTCGACCCAGTCACGGGCAAAGAGCTCGAGGGGAACAGCGTCGAAGGTGTACTCTGCATCCGCAAAGCGTGGCCATCGATTGCCCGATCAGTCTACAAGGACCATGCGCGCTACTTGGAGACATACTTGAAGCCGTACCCCGGATTCTACTTTACCGGCGACGGAGCAGCCAGGGACCAAGACGGGTACATCTGGATCAAAGGACGCGTGGACGGTAAGTCGAACTTATAAATAGAAGGAGACTTGACTGAAAATGGCCAACAAGACGTGATCAACGTGTCTGGTCACCGCCTCTCGACGGCCGAAATCGAGTCTGCGTTGATTATGCATGCGGGCGTCGCCGAGACTGCTGTAATCGGCACCGCGGACGAGTTGACGGGTCAAGCTGTGCATTCGTTTGTCACGCTCAAGCCGTGCGTCCTTTTCTCCCTCCTTGCGTATACACGAACTGATTGGACTGCAGTGAATTCGAATACGACCCGGCGCAGAGCGGTGCGCTCACCAAGGAGCTCACGCTCCAGGTGCGCAAGGTTATCGGCCCGTTTGCGGCGCCCAAGCAGATCTACATTGTCAATGATCTGCCCAAGACGCGTTCTGGCAAGGTCGGTTCCTTTTCCCACTCGATCGTCATCCGAGGGCATACCTCTACACCTTTCTTTTGCCCGAGTGCCCGGATCTCTTTACTGATGGGGCCACTAATTGCAGATCATGCGCCGTGTGATGCGCAAGATTGTCGCAGGCGAGGCCAGCCAGCTCGGTGACCTTAGCACCCTCGCCGATCCGTCAGTCGTCGATCAGATCAAGGAGCAGGTCGAGAAGGCGCAGCGCAAGTAATGAGTTTGGTCGTTTTGTTGTAACTTTTCTTAGTTGATTGTATTACTGGTGAACGATTAAATGAAACGTATCATGGTTTAGGGTCGTGCGAGTTTGAAGCGTGGTGCCAGCCTTGTGGACTAGATGGGATTAAATGCTAGGACGTACACGCGCAAAGCTAGGGAGATAACTAGGGGTCATGTCCAGTCACTACGCCCTCCTGCATAATCTTCAGAGCCCGCATATCGTCCTGCAAGATCTTGGTAACGTGCGTAAGCCCGTTTTGCTGGTCTTTCAAGATCTACATCCACACCCGTCAGTCTCAATCCCCCAGCTAAAGCGGAACAAACCTACCCGAGCAATATTCGCCAGCCCCTCTTCATCCACCACAGCCCACTCGACCGCACTCCCCGCTCCCTCCCGCTTCGCCCGCTCGCGCATAGCCTGCGCACTCCCCACCGCCGCCCAAAGCTCATTCATCCGCGCACCCATCCGCGCCATCCCAGCACCCTCCTCCAACGCCCCCAACCGCCTCCTCAACTCGTCCTCGTCCGGCCCGAGCGCGCTCCGGCGCACACTCGGAATAAGCATGTGCAGCTGCCGAGCGAGCTGCCGCACGCGCCGCGCAAGTTCGGTGTGTTGTTGCGCTGCCCGCGCGAGGCGGGTCGTGTGTGATTCGGCGTGCTTTTGGGTGAGCTCGGTGAGGCGTGTTCGGAGTGCGGCGAGTGCGGCGAGGTGGGCGGTTGATTGGGTTTGTTGTGATGCGACGCGTTTTTTGAGGTCGTCGAATCCGAGGGCGAGTGCGGGGACGAGGCTGTTTAGGTGGGGTGTTAGTCGAGGGTTGGGGTAGGGGGGAGGGGTTGAACTGACCGCTCGGGGTTTGGATTTTCGCTTACGGCACGTTTCCAGTTTCCTTCGTTTGTTGCGTTGGCCGGTCGGCCATAATTTTGTGGTTGGTCGACAAGGTTGTAAAAGTAGTACTAGGGCCGATAAGTGGGTGGTAATGCCAGGAAGCAGTCGACTCACCTGGAATCGACAGCTGGGCGAATTAGGATTCCATGCCTGGGCGATATTATCCAGCCGCTGTTCCAAAGTCTGTCCAGCAGCACCAGGCGTGCCAAACACCGACACTTGCAAGTTGTTCGCCCTTTGAGCTTGTGGAAGCGGTCCGAGCGTCGACGCGGTCAAGGTCGACTGTGCAAGCGGGTTGGGCTGCGTAGTGGTCTGGCCGAACCCAGCCGTAGTCGCCCCGGTTGCTGGCTGGCCGAATAGCGAGGTCGTCGTCGCAGGTCTTGCACCAAACAGTCCTCCGCCAGTTGCAGGCTGCGTGGTGGCGCCGCCAAAGAGTCCGGTCGAGGGCTGGGTGGCAGCGTTTGTTGCGGTGTTGCCGAAAAAGCCTCCTCCAGTGGCTGGGGCCGTTGTAGTCGAGCCAAACAACCCGCCAGTAGGTTGAGTCTGAGTCTGGTTTTGCTGTTGAGCCGTCGTCGAGGCAAATAAGCCCCCTCCCGTCGCCGGAGCAGCAGTATTCCCAAACACCCCTCCGGTAGTCGTGCCCGCCCCAGTCCCGGTGGTTGTGTTTGCACCGAATAAGCCTGTGGTAGGCTGCGTAGGAGGTTGAGCGGTGTTTTGGCCAAAAAGTCCAGTCCCGGCCGTAGTCGCAGTATTGCCGGCGGGCTGGTTGGCAGCAGTATTCCCAAAACTAAAGGAAGAGCCACCTGCGTGAGACGTGAGTAGCGTGTTTCAACACGCGGTAAACAAACTGGCGCACCAAAGCCCGGAGTCGTGTTGGACCCCGATGCCGCTGGTTGGTTGCCTATAATATATATAAGTTATTCATTCCGAAAGACTTTGAATATTGTTTACCAAACGAAAAAGCCATGGGCACGCTAAAATAGGTGGAGGTTGAGACCGAGATATGGCTCAGCGCTTAAGATCTTATCTTATCTCTCATTTCAAACACATGACCTGGCGGGTGATCGCTCTCCGCATTTCTGCTCTTGACCAACGCCGCCCGATCGCAGTTGCTTCACCCCAGGATCAAGTTCCTTTATACCCTGTCACTTTAACTCTGCATCCTGTATCTATTGGGACATGGCGGACGAGGACAGAACTATGGACCCCACCGACCAGCACGGAACAGACGGAGGCAAAAAGGGAGGCACGACTACAAAGGGCCAGAAACGCCGTAAAGTCAATCATGCTTGTCTGTATTGCCGCCGAAGCCATATGACCTGCGATGAGGGTATGTATTGTTCAGTGGGATTCGAAGCTTGTGTGAACTGAGGTAGATTGCAACTAGGCAGACCTTGCCAGCGCTGGTACGCTTTCTCACTTCTAGCCTTGAATCCATCACCTAGAACCGCGCTCCAGCATCAAGCGAGATATCGGGCACCTATGCCACGATGAGCGAAAGCAACCCCCGGCTGTCAGCAAGAGTTCGAACGGGAGCTCTTCGGTCAACGGACCTAACGGCAACTCAACGCCTCAACCAACAATCGACACTTCCACCCCTAGCGTCGCCGACTCTTCTGCGAACCCTACTCCCGTGCAAGCTCCAGAATTTCCCATGCAGAGTGGTTCGTATGTACCTTCATCAATCGCACTATCCTCATCCTTGCTCGGTTCACAGCGCCTCAACCGTTTGCGCCCGCACTCCCTCAATCAACTCCCCAATGGCCACTGTTCGCCAATCAGCCGTTTGGCCTGCCAGGCACAGAATCGACTCTAGGCAGCGAATTTTCCGTTCTCAGCGACTTTCTGCAGTCTCTCGATAGCCGAGGGTTCCAACCATTCGCCCCTGGCTCATTGATGCAGGAGTCGCCCCAACCGCGAGAACACATGGACCTCGATCCCGAACTCTCACAACAATCTCCGGGAGAATACCCTGGCCAGATCCAGATGCCATCACCCGTTCCCATGCAGTCCCCGATTAACACCACCACTCCAGTGCACGCGGATCCAACAGAACCACTCTTACCCGCTGCAACCAAGACGGAAAAGTTTCTACTTACTGCAGCCGATCAAGAGCCAGGTCTGTCGCACTTCGTCTGAGGGTGGCTCGTTTTGATGCTGATGCTTGTCGCGGTAGGAACTCGGGACGAGAGACTCGCACGCGTCATCCATGCCAAGTACGAAGCAGGCTTGTTACGGCCCTACAATTATGTCAAAGGATATGCGCGCTTGTCGAGGTGGATGGATCACAAGTATGTAGAATCTGCTTGCTAATCAACATGTTCTGAAGTCTTCTATCAGCATGTCAAACGAGTCCAAGAAGCAGATTCTACAGCCGTTGTCGGTACTTCGTCCCAAATTTAGAGTAAGTTCGGCCGAACTCTGTTTATACCCTAGCTTATGCAAAACATAGGCAATCGCACAATCATTGACAGACATTGCAAGTCTACCCTTTGTCTCTTGCACGCATACTAACCCCACAACAGGATCTCGTATTCATCGAGGAAGCATTCGAACGTCTACTCCTCGATTACGACCGCGTATTCTCAGCGATGGGTATACCAGCCTGTCTCTGGCGACGAACAGGCGAAATCTACAAGGGCAACCGCGAATTTGCGGAGCTCGTAGGCGTCGACGTCAGTCGTTTGCGCGATGCAAGTCCTATTCGACTCTATTTCCGACAGCCCCGCTAAAGCCGCTTTTTAATCTAGGGTAAAATGTGCATATACGAGCTCATGTCAGAAGAATCGACGGTCAACTATTGGGAGGTACGTACGGCTCCGGCTGCATCCGCTTGCGTGCCTGGATGTTGATCAAATCCCCGCAGAAATATGGTCATGTCGCGTTCGACCCTGCCCAGAAAGCTGTACTCACGTCTTGTGTCCTCCGATACAAGCCGACGTCGAACACGGCCATCGCTACGTCTAGCGGATCAAACGGGAGCGCCCAGGTATTGTGGCTCTCTATTTCCAAGTACCTCATACTAATCCCGCGGCTCACAACTAGTCCTCGCCCGTCTGGCATCGGCGCGGGCCTGGACACGACGGAGAATCAAATGGCGCAATGACACAGAGCGGGCTCATCAACTGTTGTTTTTCATTCACGATCAGGAGAGATACGTGGGGCATTCCTAGCGTGATTGTCGGTACGTCTTACCAAACCACTGAAATATCTGTCGGAAACGAGCATTGACGGATACTATCTAGGGAATTTTATTATGCATTAGAATATATGTACGGTTATTTTGGGACTTTTATTGGCGGTGGTCCTACCATGAAAGTTGGACCGTGTACGTTGTATCAGTTTTTACTATCGATATCGAACATTTTAGCTCTCCTTCTGCCAGTTGGCATCCCGAGACTGGCTCTGACGTTGCTGACCGGTGGGATGTGGTAGCAGAAACACAAAAAAACGATCAACATGGTCTATAAACCCTGCCGTGCCTTCAAACCGTAGCTCAGCCCCAAAGGCTAACGCCATCAGCTCGAAAACCTGTTCGTTTGTTATACTTTATCCCATGGCTTGCAAGTGGCAAGGTCGAACCCCCTGGAGGACGGCTCTGCCTCCCAAGCCTATACTTTATGTCGTCCAGCCCGCTGGTTACATGGACGCCAACCCAGACCCCGCTCTAATCCTCTACGTGGAGAGTCTTAATGGTGCGAATAGCCTCAGAAATCGTGGTTCACTCCCCCAGATTTCAGCCGGAAGCATCTTACGTCCATTGCGTGTACTCAGGTCGTGCCTTTGTTCAGCGTCTTCGGGTGGATTCGATACGAGATTTTCCCGCCAAACTCATTTCCTCCCCGCATGAGCTATACTTCGGAAATAGTGGGAGCCCAAGTTTCGAATGCCGGTATTCATTTGGGGGGCACTGGATGTATCCCCGCATCGTGAAGCATCGATCAAATTTAACTTCAATCCCAGCACCGAAACTTACCTCGGATAGGTTTTATTGCTTCGGCGGGCTTCCTGGACTATGTATGCGGTCATCTTATTGTTCATGATACCAAAGGAAGACTCGTTACACAGAAAATACTCGGTGACCCACCACCACACAGCGCTGATTTTTTTATGCCGTCATGCCCCATCGACCTCGCCAGCTCTCTGGACAACTATGCTGGCACCTTGTCGTTGATAATCCATATGACCCGCATCTTTCAACCAATGCCTCCAAACTCTTTTTGACCCCTTCCCAAACATCTCTTATCGTCTTGCCCAAGGCGTAGGCTCTTCTAGCCAAACACAACACCCTCTGGCTACCATGGCCGCAACATCGTAGCTGGTTCTCAACCTCGGTCATGGCTATAGCTGTCATTGCCAAGACACGTTGGCGCAGTGACCATGCTTCCACAGCGTGGCTATTTGATGTTTGTTACGCCTTCCTGGCGTAACAAGAGGCACTCAAAAGCGCCCCAAGCCGCGTGCTCGCCACCAGCCTTCCCGTTCAACCTCAAACATGATGGACGACAACGACAACCTCCCAACCCTCGCCGATTTTTTCTTCCATAATGGCGGGGATAAAACTTCATATAGTTCTTCACTAGAAGGGCTCTTCGTCTGCTACATACTTACACGTGGCTTGCAGCTGGAGAGGACAAACCCTCGAAGGCCAGCGCTGCCGCTAGAGCTTATTTTACGGATCACCAGGTTTGCCGGATATATGGATGCCAATCCCGATCCTAGCCTCACTCTCAACATCGACGACCAACCACATGGCCCTCCCTCACTCTATCAGAGCCGGTATCACTCGCCACCTCTGAGTCGCAAGCATATTACCTCCATGGCGCGCATCCACATTATCCCACAAGACACAGTTAGGCGCACGGGGCTGGCTCCATTTCCTGCACTGGTGAGCTACCCATAGGACAAACCAAACACAAACCAACATTACCGACGATCTTATTAGCGTTCATTTGAACCATTTTACGAGTGTCAAGTGCTATCAGACAATGACAAGTCACCCACCACTCTGCTCTCCGGCTACGAACGGTACACACATTTCCTAACAAAGTTTACCACGAGACGGACCCATATCCCAAATCAATTTACCCCTGATTATATGCACCAAATTCTTGATCAAGACAATACCCCAGTTCTGGTTGGCTGTAGGGTACCGGCTCAGGTTTTGTTTTGGAGATGGTGGGAGCCCAAGTTCTAGGTGAAGAGTTCATAAAGAGTGGGCAATCTGCCTCACTGTGCTATATAGTTTGATTGTTTCACACTTGAAGGTGGCGAAAACCTAAGTTCTGCGTAGATAACGTATCTCGGAGCATGGCTGCGACGTCAGTTTTGGAGCATTCAAATTGAGGCGTGGGTTTACAGCACATTTAACCACCTGGATCTTTTGGTCAAGGCAAAACGATGTCCACTGTGACAGGCCTATGGTCACTCAAATACGTCCCATCGTCATACAACGCCTCGTCCGCCTTGTACGCAACGCTTTTGCTACAGGAACAGGCCTTAGAAACACAATCCAAATCCCATAGTTGGTACCACACACCAGTTTACGTGCGAAGCTCCAAAAACAAAGTCGACCCTTCCATATACAGACGTACTTCCCAGGTTCGAAAACCCTGCCCGTACCACCATGTAAACCACCCAGTTTGTACTGAAGGAACGAATCACCGACCAGTGTACGTCGCGAAATGTCCAAAAACCTTTGATCGCGGCGCTGTACCCCTCATATCAAGCATAGTAAAGTTACTCGGGAGCGGACTGTCCTCAGGTACTGCAAACTTGGCTGCAAATGTAGAATTGATAGTGATGGGCGGGATCTTCCCAGATAATATTTTGTATGCGGCGCTGTCTGTTCCTTCTGCTGGGCTACATTGGCCACATGTCGTGTTACGACGATCATACGGTGTGTGCTGCTCCTTTTGTACGTACCTATTAAAGTCCCCATTGACAAACACCGGTGCACCCGTCGTTGCAGCTTCATACCGAGCACGGTACAGAATCA
>WSTK01000038.1:0-126178 GCA_019616945.1 Ceratobasidium sp. 414
TGAACCTTCGAAATGAAATCTCGGGCATTGGGTAAGCCAGCTCGTGATTTCGGATCCGAGATAGCTAATTGGACCTCACAGAACTATTTGATTTCTTACAGTAACATGAATTTCGCTATCACTAATATTCAAGCGAGACGGGT
Organism: Ceratobasidium sp. 414; assembly: GCA_019616945.1. Lineage (NCBI taxonomy): Eukaryota > Fungi > Basidiomycota > Agaricomycetes > Cantharellales > Ceratobasidiaceae > Ceratobasidium > Ceratobasidium sp. 414. The sequence goes on from WSTK01000038.1 coordinate 144, forward strand.
ATGTTTAATGCATGCGAATACAACGGGCGAGGGGAGGAAAGGCGAACTATGTCTAGCTACACGAAACAAACCCATCATGTGGGGGGCGAAACAGAATGGCCTTATCACCTAACGGTGGTGGCATCTTCCAGTTTCTTGGCTGTCTCAGCAACACCCCAAGTAGGTTCTAGTTGAGGCATTTTGTCCCCCGCAACCTGTTCAAATCCCTGTTGAACTGCATTCGACATCTGCCCGCGTAGTCCCGGCAGTATGTTCTTCAGCATCGTTGGTTCTGAGCTCGCGCTGCTATTGAGCACAGAAGATAGTGTAGAGCTCTCAGCCACCGTTGTGGAAAGGTCTCCTAGCGCAGGCTGGGTTCGTGTCGCTTGAAGGACTTCCTGACGGCCAGCACCAAATAAGCTCATAGTTTCTGCCAACCATGTTAACGGATGATTGGTTCGGGCTGCCTTGTGCTGCCTACCTGCACTAGCGTGGACAACGGCAGCCCTTGCAGACGGCGCGCTTGTCGCAATGTTATGGGATGTCGTGGAGCGGCTGGCCGACGCCACAGTGGATGCAGCAGAGGCCACAGATGTTGCCGACACTGCGGCTTCTTCCTTGATTGCATTCATGATAACAGAGGCCATAGACTGCAGTTTAGGATAAAACGATTATAGGGAGGCGTAGTTTTGCAAGTGGGGACAGTTATATGTCTGGGGCACTGATACAGGTTTGGTTGATGGGGATTCAGGGAACATTGCGTCATAAGGCTAATTGGTTGAGATCTCAGGTCTGATCTGACAACCATCAGTAGCGCACTGGGCAGAAAAGTAGGTGTATGCTAGGCATATGTTTCGCTGCTTCCAGAGTGCAAGGCAATATATAGGCTATAGAATGTCATCCAGCGGCACGAATTCGCATCCGTTGTCGACAAAAACCGAATGGACAAGGGATTTACCCGAAGCATACGTCCCAACTAGGGAACCAAGTGTGGACCGTTTAGCGTTTTTCCATATCCTTGAAAGGCTCAAGGTGAGTTCTAATATAATATCTGGACGTGTGTCTACATCTTATCCGTCTGATAGACACAAAAGCGGACGGGCTGGATAAAATCGCAGGTGAGGTTTGCCCGTGAGTTAGGGTCGCTTGTTGACTCTTTACAAAAAAAAAGATACCTGGACCTGAAAGGTGAGCAGTCCTCTTTATTTGTAGATCATGTTGGGCGAGCCATGCGTTTTGTCCAGTATCGCTGATCATATGCACCGGATGTCCGTGTTGGCTTTATGCACAAGCGATGCGACTCTCGATATACCCAAGTGAGTCTTGGGATATACAATATCGAAAGATTAGCAGACGATTTGCAGGTGCGTTATGATGTCAGTTGTACATGATCTTGCGGAGGCAGTTGTTGGGGATATTGCACCATGGGAAGGCATATCCAGAGCGGAGAAGGTGGCGAGGGAGCGAGTAAGCTTTTGTTCCCTCTATAAGTGGCTTGTCCGGTGCGATAAAATACTCAGGAAGGGATGAGAAACATGCTCTCAGACATGCTGCACGATGGTCCTGCTGCGAAACGTATCGAAGCACTTTGGGAGGTAAGGCAGCTATTTTAGTGCATCACGCCGGGCTTAGCGCAAAACAGGAATATGAAGCTCAAATAACGCCCGAGGCTCGGTTTGTTAAAGGTGCCGGTTTACCTATGGTGTCGTAGAGTGTCCGCTGACTCACCAGTTTAGACCTCGACCGGTTAGAAATGGCCCTACAAGGTGTGTAATACTCTCTGCACCTGGGTATGTACAAACGCAAGATATCATACTTAAGTGTCTCGCAGCTTCCGAGTACGAAAAGTCTCACGCAGAAAATCCGGGGAAGTTGCAGCCGTTTTTTGATAGCAGTTTGCCCAAGATCCAGCATCCAGAAGTTGCGCAGTGGGGGCAGGACCTCAACGACGAGCGGGAGAAGCGTTGGGGCCCAGACGCCAAGCGTACACTTGGATGAGGGGATCGACGTTGTGGCGTCTGGGGTGGAGTTTGTCGTACGTTTTCTATTACAAATTAGAGCTGGGGTGGCTCGTGCTTGCCTCGAGGATCAACCGCCACCATCACGGACAACGGGCTTCAGGGCCTCGGTCCAAGCACACTCCTTTGTTAGTTTGCACAACACGTTCTGTCAAAGGATACGGCGATGCCTTCAACCTTCGCCAAAGTATATCATACGATGGGGCTTGCTCTAGGCTGTTCCCGGTTGCCTTCTGGGTTGGCTCATTCTGTCCGTGTGGTCTGCTCGTTCTTGTTTACGCCTCTCATTAAATTCAGCTAATAACTTGGACACTGGTTGCTCTTGCTCGACGTAACTGGTTTACGTCCTTACGATCTCTTTGGTTCTATCACGTTCTTTATTTAAAACATTGAAATGTTCCATACCTTTGGGCTTCGATTTGTGGCCATGTGTAAGCTATCACTATGTTGTCGATAAAGCTAGGCCTAAGATCTTGCCCCAGTGCTTGTCTTGTTGGCCCAGGTTATTCTGACGCTGCTTAGTGCGGCCAATATTGTCGTTGGCCAACTCACGGGCTCTTTCGGTATGTCCTCGATCCAGCCTCGCGGACGGCCACTAACCGTGACGCTGCAGTAATGCTGCCTGCCTTTATCATTGCTACAAACGCACCCATGTGCATAGCGCTACTAGTTTTGTAGGGTGTCGTGTCGCTTTGCTATTTGTTTTTGACCGCTCGGATTTGTAGGATGATTCTTGATTGGCGGCGTAAATCTCCAATTAGCGTCCAAAGTGAAGTCATATTGTGCGCTGCGGCTGGTGGGATGGACCTTAGTGAGTGTGTCTGGAGGATTCGATACACCGTGTGATCTTACAATTTGGCTCTAGTCTCTGCGGTCGGTATTCTTTACTTCAAGTCGAGGGACGCTATCTGCGACGCGCGGCTTGATGACGGTTTTTGGAATCTTTGTGGTGCGCATTTTGCGATTGTGTCCCTGTTATGGACCGCCACCTTCTTGCGTTAGTGGTTTAGTTTAGCTCGGAGGCCCAACGCTTATCTGGAGCCACAGTATTCTCCTATGCGATCGCGCTGTTCTACACAGCGTGGCGATACAGCGGTTTGCATCCATTTGCCGAGAACTCTATTTGGACGCAAACCGTCAAAGGCACGCATTGGACTCGAGAGGCCTCCTCCCCTGGTAATGCGCCTGGACGTCGGCTTCGGTGAGTTCCCCGTGCTCCTGCCTATCTACTCTCGTTTAATGTTTTATTCAAACAGCAAACAATGTCCGATGGATATTGAATCTCTCCGTAGGGTGGTTAAAGACGAAGACAGCCGCCCAATTCCACGTCAGACAGGTCCTATCTCGACGTCTTTTCGCCCTTCAGCCACCTATCCTCGCCCTCTGGCCCGCCCTCCTAGGATTGACTCTCCGGTTGGCTTTGCCGAGCGAATGGGATATTTTCGTCGGGACGCATATGGCGGATATATTCCTTCGACACCAAATGCCTCTCGAGAAATGCTACCCGCCAACCCCCCTCGCGCGCGGTCGGAGGAAATAAGAGGCGCAGTATTTACCATCCAAACCCCGCAGCCCCGTCGTCCGTCGTACCCCGATTTACCGAATCCATTTTCTCCACGGCGCGTGGCGCAAGACGCTAGTGCTCAACCTTCTCCCAACTCTCTGGCGGCTGCTTCATCGAGTCGTTCGCGGTCGTCGTCTAATTCGTCTGCTAGGTCCGGCGAGAGCAATCCGGGCTTTGCTGGTGTTGGCGCGGGCTCGAGCCCACAAAAAAGCAACCTTCGCATCTCTGTCCCCATGCTTCTCCTGCCACCTCAACGGCAAGATCTTGTCCCCCTCAGTGCCATGCTTGCCAGGACACCTACGGGTAGCGGGCTACTTGGTATGGACAGCCAACAGCCGCTCCAGGTCTCGACTCCTACAGCCTCTGGCAGTGCACGACCCGCTCTCCCGCCTCGCCAGTTGCTCCAGGCCCCTCAACCTGTGATTACCCCCACCTCCCCTCATTTGCGCCAGGCTGGGGCACGCCCTGGATACAATTCTACCCATCAACCATCTAGGTCACATCCCTCTCTGTCCGCGACAGTATCCACAATGTCTGCCCTGGAGTCGGCGTATGGCTTCAATCCCATGACACCTCGCCACGACCGACCAAAGTCTCAGTTTGTCCCCAATGAGGTTGCACGACCTCAATCATCTTTTTTGCAAGTTCCCCCGCCCACAATGTCGCCTTCAACTCGTCAACGGCTCTCCAACGTAGCCTATCCACTCCCACTCCCTCCTCTATCGACATATCCCATCAAATCTATTGCTCTCTCGGCACAACAACCACCTCATTCTAATCCGACGGAATCAGCAACGACGCGGACTTCTGCGGTTGCTGACGCGCCCGCTCCCGCTCCTTCTCCTGCTCCGAGCGAGCGGTCTGTGAGGGAGCGACCCCTGTCGGTGGTTTCTTCCGCATCGGCTTATAGCACGTCAAGTGCATCACACGGGCCTGTGCCTCCACGCGAGATCTTTGGTCCTCCTGGGTCAGCCCTTCCGGCTGAGGATCGCACGACAACCCAGCAATCAAACGCTGCTCCTTCGAGGCGCCCCTCGAAGTCTAAAAATGCGCCCACTCTTTCACGTGGGCTGTCTCAACATGGCATGAACTCTCAAAATCGTTGGGGCGGGACGGGGAATGGACCTACGCGACGAAGTTTGGCCGCCCAGTTTCGCCAACCTCAGGCTGGTTCCGTCCGACGGAGCTGAGCGTGCTTTTCAAAGGGAATTAGTCTTTATATCCGAATATACCACTCATGTAGCCCTAGTAGTTCCGAATACCACATGCATCTTATTGTTGACAATATGTTTAAGCTTGGTCAGCGTGGTGGCTTGTTGGGCGCGTGCATTGAGCGGTAAACAAACAAGCCCCCACAGATCACCACTATCGTCGAATATATAAGGCGGGTTCTCGATCTGGCAGTCAGTTTACCCTCGTCCCTTCCTGACCAGCTGTGCTACTTACATTCACCTCCAACCTACTAGACGCCTAGCTCATGGTTTCGGGAGCTCAGAGCTTTAAAGATACTGGCCAAATCGGCCCAAGTGAGTAATTCTATCTTCCGCTGCAGTAACATTGACATTGGCGAGAAAGAGGTTTCAAATGGACAGATGCTTGAGTGGCGAAGCTCGGATGGAGACGTATCTCGCCGTCCGCCTGTAAGCTTCACGAAGAATATGGACTCAGAGAGGAATGTCAACTACTATCGGGCAATCCCCGACACGGAGGAAGCCTCAGTTGTTTGGAGAAGGGACATTGCGACTTATGTGGCTAAAAAGCTTGGATATCCCAGTTAGTGGAAAATACTCTGAGGTTGTGTTGACGCTGATAATTATATATGGCTATAGCTGGCAAGGTATACTGGATGAAAGGCTGGCCTTCTGGCTATGGGTTTTACGACCACCAGAAGGGTAAGCTACCAAACCCAAGGCATGATCTATACCTTTGCGGTACGTGTCTTTTATCCTGTGTACTATGAAGACTACTAATACATGTATCAAGGTTCCGCCTCAACGGTGCGGTTTAGGTCTAAGAACGAATTCCTCCCACACGCCTTGTGGCTGATGACGGACCCCGCCCTCAAGGCCGTATGCAGCTGCAAGTATTGCACCAAAACAAAGTCCCAAGTCGAAGTCAACCAGAGTTTGGGCCTTCCCGGCCTCAAGCATGGCCCGGAAGGACACACCCGCGTCCCTGCAAGAGCCAAGGTCGTCACCCCTGGTATGACGCATGCCGACCGCCGCGCCATTCGCGAAAAGATGGATCGGGAGAAAGCAGAAAAAAATAAACCCGTCAAACGGATCGATCAACCTCCGGCTGCACTACCAGAACGTATCCGGGATCTTACCTCGTCTGACCGCACGTTCCGGGGCCTTGAACTGGTCTGGGTTGCGCTCAAAACCCCGATTTACCTAAAACCAGACAAGTCTGTCGCGATTGACTTTTGGCCTGCGATTGTTCTTTCTTTCTCGACGAAGAACACGCCCTCGAACCACAGACCCGGCGATCCAAATTACACCATCGAATGTCGCTGCGTGTACACGATCCGGCTACTGGCCGTGAACCACGAGGTTCGGGTCTACGAGGAGCGTTTACTTCCGCAGTTGGGTTATGTCCCAACCCCAGAGCTGCTGAACATCATCAAGGACTGCGAACCTTCTCGCCCACTTGACCCCACGTTCGACGAATACAAGAAATTCAACCCACTGTCGGAATTCAACAAGGACTTGGGTATCTCCCCTTCGCAATACTCACCCCAAGATGCGCCGCCAGCCTACTTCCTTGCGCTCCACATAGTCGCCTGCTTGACCCCAATGTGGTGTGCAACGCACTCATACTCGAGCGACGAACCAAAGTCAGCTGAAGAAGAATTCTACCAGGGGATATGGTGGGGCGCCGAACGTATCTGGCTCGAGGACCTTGTGCGACTCAGACCTTCACGTGAAGAGCTCGATCCAGACAACACGATGGGTCTCCTTCCACCGTCATCACCCGATGCCTTGACACGTGCGCTGCTTTTACGTATCACGTACATTGTCGCCGACCCCCAGGACGCGGGCGAGATGGGCATTTGCGTTGGCGGGGATCTCTACGAACTCGCGGTCGAATCCGAAGACCCAAAATCAAAGATCCAGCCAGCTGCTGGGCCGAGCTCGATGTTTGGCACGCCTACGGGGCTGCTTGGTGGGGCTACGGCACAGTCGAATGTTGCTACCTCGTCTCGCTCCCAACTTCCCTTGCTGAATAACGCCAATCCAGGAAGAGACACTTTTGCGCAGGACCAGCGATCCCACGTGCTTGTTCCTGTTCAACCTGGTTCTGGGTTCGGGTCTAGTTCAGTACCACCACCACCCGTGGCTGAGGCAGCGGTCGCTATGCCCCAGCCTCCCCCTGGCTATTTCTTCCGACGTCTCCTTCAGCCCGGGAACGAGATGTTTGTGGACGTTGGGGCGATCGCGGGGCGATACTATCCCTCAATACTGAAGATGGAAACAGTGGACAGTGTGATGCGAACCGTGAACGAACAGTATAACCAGGCCAAACGGCGCAAAACGATGGGCGACGACCGGAGACCTACGCAGAAAGCGGGCACTGTCGATGCGTACGCTGACTCACGGTTGGCAAGGCGCGCAAATTACTCTGGAGGGGAAATGTACGAAGGTGCTGGGAACGAGTTGGTCAGCCTCTTGTCTTTGGCTGGGCTATTTTCGGGGGACGGGAATGCGATGGAAGTTGAGCAGTGGACGAAGGGTCGGTTGGCGACAATTACTGGGGCGGAAATGAATGGACGCAAGGTTTTGTATGAGCAGTGGCAGGGTGTGGCTGCGGGAGCTAGTAGCGATGTTGAGATGGTCGATGGGTGAGTAATATTGGACTACAATCGCTTTCTCGCTATCGTTTGTATGTACGGATACCCCTGCGGCGAATCGAACTCTTACCACGTGTAACTATCTCGTGTTTGTAGCCTAGAAGAAAAAGCCGAGATCTTTTACGCACATAGACAAATGAACTAATTACATGAAAGAGTCCAAGTTTATTCACATTTCAACTCTACTGCTCGTTGAGTACTTTCTGAGCCTAGGGTCGTGGGGATGAGGGACCAGCACCGTCAGACGCGCCAGGAGGTCGGTTAGGGTGAGGTTCAATTTTGGCGATTTCTTGTTTAGCCTCTTCCCATGCGTTCAGGTTCTGGTTACGCTTGGTCAGGGGGCTTCCCAAGCAGAACGAAGACACGACCCACATTCTTAGCCCATTCACGGTGTGCGATCGCTATGGCGATGCACATGTCCCGAATATCTGCAACCTTTTGACGTTGAAAGCGATCCAAATCTGCTTGAATTGTTGACGAAGCGTATTTAAGATCCTGTGCAGAGAGGAGCAACGTATCTTCCAGCTGCAGGTGATCTATTGTTAACGCTCAATAGAAAATAACGACATAATTCAGAAACTTACTTGACTGATGCTGTCCCTCGTTTTGCTGATCCCACTCCTCCGAGCAGCCTCAGGATCGACATCCATGATCCCCTGGAATGAATAGCTCAGCGCATTCAAGATGCCCTTTGCACCTGAACCGCCTCGCTTGTGCACTCCGCTGGCTGTGCTCGCGCTTGCACTCGGACCAACTGTCGCAGTGCTCGCACTCGTATCCACCGCGGTTGAACTACCACCCCCTATCGTTGAACTCAGCCCTGAGCTGATCCGATTCGCCCAAGCTTGAGATCGTGCACCTTGCCCCCACACGGCGCCTTGGGTTTGACCTTGTCCCCATGGGTCGTTAGCATCCAGTTCGTCTGTGTCCGGAATCGAGACCTGGGTTGGGCTCTGGGTGAGAGAATCTGCTGAGGGCGCGGGTGAGGCTCCCAGTCGAGGCGAAAGACCCTGCCCTTGGCCTTCCTGTATAGGTGGTGTACCAGGGAGAGCAACGGTATTATTATTAGGAGTGAGACTCGGTGAGGCGGATGGACGTCGAGGGGCGGTCGCGGCGCTTAGTGCACTGGCAAGGCGCTGTGCCTCGGCCTCGCTCCGTTCGTAATCTTCGAGTGTCTCTCGCTTGTTTTCGAGACTCTCAAGCGTCATTTCATATTGCACATGTTTCTGGTGCCGGTAGACGAGAAGTCGACGGATGATCCCTGCAAACATAGCGTACTCGTGCAAGGGCTCAGTCCAGCCTGATTCGATCGCCTGGACCAGTTTCGTCGAACCAACATATGCAGCATCAACTGCTTGTCCTGTCCGCTCCACTGCGTCGCTCTCGTAGGGCGGTAAAGAAAGGGATAGTGCGTTAAGGGCGGCACCAAGTTCAGCAGTGTCGTGTGAGTGCTCAGACCATCGTTTTGCGGCGCGCCGAGTGACTTTTTCGAGCGGACCATTGAGGTGTGCCTCAAATTTCTGGGTAAAAGACTCGGAATCGAGGAAGCGCTGGTCTGGTCGGCGGAGCGGGTGGGATGGAGACGGTACGGGGAGTAATGCATAGGCTGGTCCGGATTCGGTCGGGTTGTGGGCAGGCGCTTTGAGTATATTTTTAGGGAGGTTGATGAGGGGTGGGGAGTGGAGAACCTCAGACTGGAGGGAAGGTCAAGACGTGGGGTTCTTTGGAGAAAGAACGGACTTACCCAGCTGACGTCGCGCTCAAGGAAGCGGTGAAAGACGTGCTCGTTGCTGAGAATGGGATGGCGAGCGATACGGTTTAGGAAGACCTGAAGCATGCGCCTGCGACGTGCAATAAGACTGGCGTCTTCTTTGGCTTTACTCTGACAGGTGGAGTGAATTTAGATCGGGTGGCGAAACGAAGGAGCCTACCTGCTTGATCGCATAATCACCAAAGGATTGCTTGCTCGGGATAGGTGGGACGATCAGAGTAGGATAGAGTTTGGAGAGACTGTTACGCAGAGACTCGAATTCAGAATAGCGACGGCGAGCCTCAGAGTTCTGCGGCAGGTTAGCAAGAACTGGGCCAAAATGGAATGCTACTAACACCAGAACGGATGACGTATGCGATGAAGACGGAGCCAGAGCCCTCTGAACTCTTTTGCGCGTCTGTAATCTGCAGCACAAGATTCAGCTCAAAGTGCGGCAACTAAATAACACACTTACAAGTATCTCCGGCTCATCGCCCGAGTGGAGCCACTGAGCGCGTGCGCAGCAGACCTCGTCCGCGTTATTTTCCATTCTGGTTTGTGGATAATTTGAGTCCGTGCCTTGCGCGTGTCCGAAACTAGTGCCGTTGTGCTCAAAGTCAGTTGACAGCCGTAAGTTCCCAATGTCAGGGGAGGTCATTGTAGCGAGTACGGGGCCAGTCACGTGTTGGCCCACGTGATCTTTTGACCTCGTCTGCTCCATGGACATTCCCTTCGCCAGGTTCGTCGAGTTTGTGGACGCTGTTAGCCAAGGCAGGGATAGCCGTCTGCTATTCGAACGCTGGACTCCAGGAGTGCCGAAGAGCCTTGGTCCAACACTATTCCGCCTGTTGTTTCCGGAGCTCGACATTGCAAGGAGATTCAGCTTTTCAGAGCCGCGTCTTGCGAGAGCCCTTGGTAGCATCTTGCGGATACCTGACCTCAAGAGCCATGATACTCGAGAAAATGGATGCCTGGGATCTTCTGTTGCTACTTTACTTGCTACTCGGCGTAGTTCAAGTGGCTCAGGACTAACTTTGCGCCGTGTCGATGAGCTCCTAAGCGAGCTAGCTGCGATTTCTCCTTGGTCTCACCGCTCCGTTCGTGCTATGCAAAAGCGACCCGAAGGGGAGATTCTTGCAGAGCTTTACGCGGATGCTGGGCCGCTTGCTGCCGCACTGCTTACCCAAGTATGTTTTCCGCCCGAAATGAAATTCCGGATCTGACTTTTGCCAAGCTCATACTCAAGTCCATTCACCCATTATTATATCCTCCACCTAAGCATGCTTACACAACAAACAAAGCCCCTCGAACAGTCCTTACTCCCTGGGATGCTATGCGTGCTTGGGACCCTCGCATGACTAGTATCTATCGGGTTCGCGCCGATTTGACCGTAGCCGCTCAAACCTTACTCAGCAACACCAATGGCACGACTGTTGGGCCTCTTCTAGGGGTGCCCATCGAAATACCAAAGTGTTTCAAAGCACGGTCTATCAAAGATGCATTACATACCTTAAATTCATCTGGCGCAGAGAAAGCGTTTGCAGAGGTCAAATATGATGGAGAGAGGTGTGTGGTTAGCAACAAAGTCCCTTTTATTTTTATCAATCTAATTGGGGACAAGGATGCAAATCCATGTGGATTTTTCTAAACCCACCCAAGCGCAAGTCACGATTTTCAGCAAGAGCAAACGAGATTCCACATGGGATCGAGCAGGAACGCACCCGTACGTCCCAATTTTATGATTTTATTTGGCTCATCCTGATCAAATATCGAGTTCAGGATCATCCGGGCTGCACTGGGACTCTCTCCAGATTCCCGAGTACCAGGAGTAAACGTCCCACCCCTCCTTGTTAAGCGTACAACAGGCCAACCAGACGAAGCAACTTGGTCCGAGCACTTACCCGAAACTCTTCCTGGTGCATACGAAACAACCCGAACCGTGAAGAATTCCGTGATTCTGGAATGTGAAATGGTTGCGTACGACGAATCGCGTGGCAGGGTCGATGGTACGGTCCCAAGGTGAAACTTGATTTTAACTGATTCACTATCGTGTTTACAGAGTTTTGGAGAGTCCGCAATCTGGTAGAGAGTACCGCAATCGGTGTTCGTGCTCGCAGGGTGCAAGAAGAACAAGAGTAAGCTTGTTTCAACCCGCCCCCACAGACTAGTTAATGTATTGTAGGCCAGACTCTATTCCTTCGGATTCAACATCATCCCAGCGTAATAGCAGGCATAATGCGCCCAAAACCTACTCCCAAGCAGCGCGCCACCTCGCACTCATTTTCTTCGATATACTCTCCCTAGATGGTCAATCCCTACTCGGTAGACCTTTCGAGCAGCGCAGAAAGATATTAGAAGAAGTCGTCCGATGTGTGCCAGGCTGGGTTGGGATCTCTAACGGAGCATGGATCAACCTGACCGAAGACAACAATACAGACACCCAGAGTTCAACCCAAAGCTTCACGCATCCCTCGCACGAAGCACTCATCCAACGATTCAGCCAAGTAATTGCAGATTATGAAGAAGGGCTAGTGGTCAAACCGTGTTCCGGAGGGTACAACTATTCGCGTGCACAATGGGTCAAGATGAAAAAGGACTATATACCTGGGTTGGGCGATTGTGCGGATTTTGTTGTGATTGGGGCTGGGCACGATAAGGACCGAGGGAGAGAACTTGGTGGTGAGCTTGCTTCATCTGTCGCATCATGGGGCTATGTTAATGTTGTTGAGGCAGTTGGACCCGGTGTACTAACAACATTTTACATTGGGGTGCGCACAAACGAGGACAGCGTAGGTCTTTTCGTTTCCCTGTTTGACCCCACCAACTTGCCAACCGGACTGCACTAGCTTGGCGCGCGCGCCGTGTTCGACGCGTTCTCTACCGTTTCATACGGCCTCTCTCGCGAACAGCTCGAAGACCTGAATCACAAAATACAGAGCGTGGGCGCATATGAGGCATATCGGGCAGACGTAAGTAGCACTCCAGCCATTATATACTTGTTTGAAATGTCTGTGTAGGGTCGATATATGCGTGTCCCGTACGATGTTCAACTTGCATCTACGCTAAGGCCTCACCCACCTAAGATGTGGCTTCTGACACCAATGTTATTTGAGGTGCGTTGAACTTCAGCAAATGAACTTTTCGGCCGTACTTGATATAAATTTTTATAGCTCATGGGCGCTGGTTTCACCAAATCCGAAGCAACTGGAGTAAGTTCTATGCAATTCTCGACCTTGTTCAATCTCATCTCTATCATAGCACTACGAGCTTCGTTTCCCGCGTATAACTAAAATTCATTCACCCACGGACCGACCCTGGACGTGTGGGCTTGGAATGCGATCACTTCAAAGACTAGCAAAAATGGCCGTGGGCCTTGTGGATGGGGCAGGAAATGCAAGTGCCGAGGAAGTCGTAGATCGCATCTGGGGAGAAGAAGAAGGTGGCAGTGGCAGAGAGGAAAGGAGGAGGGGAAGAGTTGAGAGGTGGGTCAAGGCGCTGGGCGGGAAACAAGTACAGGAGAACGCCGTGGGGAGCCGAAGTGATACGAACGTGCTGGTATCTCAGAGCGCGCGATACACGACGTACGATGTAGCGGACGAGTTGGGTTGCCCGTCGGACTGGGAAGACATAACAGAAGACGAACTCGAAATGAGCGACATGGAGTTTGAAGGAGGCTCTAAAAGGACTCGCACCCGGGAAGAAGCCAGGGGTCAAAACGATCAAGGAGACATACTAGTAACCGAAGCACCGCGGAAGCGGCCGCGACTGGTGACGCCTGGCCCACCCTCTATGCTAGGGATCGGCAAGCCAGTTTCGTGTTTGGGTGAGATCGACCCGGGCACTGGGTTGGTTTGTAGCTCGAAGGCTAGTCCAGAAGACATCCCGGATAAGACGATGGCACCGACACACACTGAACCATCTACCCCTCATTTATCTCCACCGAAGTTCATTCACAGCCTCACCTTCGAGGTTATCCGAGAGGAGCACTCTGGAATTGTGCAATCCTGTGTTTCTACACCCGATTGCCCCCATCGTTCTCTGGACCCATCTTTACTGCTGGCTGATGCGTTTATCTACGTTGCGCACCGGAGTGCGCCGCATCCAACAATCCTCATGCCTGCGTCCCGGCGAGTATTTTCCCAAGACGCGCTACTAGCGGGGCTGGACTGGACCGGCGCAAGGCGCAAGAGACGGGCGCTTGGAACGCATATACCCACCAACCAAACGAACCAAGCGACAAGGATCCGCAAAGGGATGGTGATCGTAGATCACGAGCGGGATGATACACCAGCAATTGTCAACTGGGCGCAATCTCTTGGCACACAAATTCATCCATCGCACCTCAGAAGACACGTGGGTGAGGCGGCGCTGTGCGTCGTCGCTCCCAGGGCGAAATATCCTTATGATTCTAAATATTCAGTGGAGGGGCTTGAAATAGATATCTTGTGTGTTGTAATATCACGTTCGAGTTAGATGCGTTTGGACTCAGGATTGCAATGTTGGAACATGTGTTGTACAATACCTCACGAATTTATGTTTGCTCACGGACGTTGCTCGTTCTTCTACCATAAACAAACAGTGGCACCTCCCAGATAATGCACACCTAAATCATGCCTGGACCGGGTGCCCAGCCAAAACCCGACCGATAAGCTCTTGCCGCTTGGGGCTGTCAGAGAACAAAGCACGGATAAGGTGCGCGAGATCCCGCTCAGAGAAATCAACAAGGGCGCCAATATCAAAGAGGTGTCGAATGTCGGCGAGAGATGCTTCCTTTAGTCAACGAGTCAGCCCGGCGACCACGTAGTTAACTAGGGTGGTACTCGCCAGAAGCTCGGATAGATAAGAATATTTGAACCAGGATGGAACATGGAGCGTAACGCTCGAGGTCTAGCAGGTACAGCTATTAGTTTCACGGCGTAAAAAAAATGAAGGAAAGGACGCACTGTGTCACCCTCAAGTACAAACAGACCCTCAAACGCATGCACGATTTTACATATATCGTGTAATCGATGAGACTCTGTCTCGGGGATATCGGGCATCGCCAGGATGTCCTCTGTAATTCGGACCAAGACGTCGTCCACCAGCGCGCCTAAAGCCAGGTAATATTTTTTAGGGGGTAAAACAGGCTGCAACCGATCTCTGCCAGGTGAATCATAGTATTAACCTAGTCTCACATCTAGGCGCACCTTGGTATCTCGCGAAAACTTGGTCACAGCTTGTGTACACCTTGTCACCGCACGTCGGCACTCTTGGTAGTGGGCCTGGTCTTGCATGTCCCTGAACCCCTCCGTCGGTTCAAAATATTTCGCAATTGCCAGCTTTTCGTTTTCCTGGACACCATATTTCAGCAAACTACCTATAGGATCGTGTCACACAAGCTTACCAGGACATCCTCGAACCAGCTCTCGCCCAGTGCCTTTAACCTTTCCTGCACCTCCAAAAACTTTGGTCTTGCTGCATCCCCTACGACTCCTTCTGGTATCTCCGATATCAGACGAGCGGTCTCTTCGGAGAGATAGGTGCAGTCGTTTGAGAAACGCATAGCAATTCCTCCCGATGCAGCCATGTTCGCACCATGCGCGACTGGCACGAGGGCTCGAAAGAGGTCGAAGAACGAAGGAATGGCACCAAGGACCAGAGATCCAGGAGGAGGGGACGTATCAGGAGGGAATATACTAGTAGCGTGTGTTAGTCCAATTCGCCTTGAGCCAAACAACATACTCACTCAGTTGATACGAGCTCTTTGCCCTCTCTTAGCGCATCCTCCGCAAGTCCGAGCACTTTCTGCGCCCTCCTCGACACGAGGTACGTCTCAACCATTGGCCCCTCCTTCGCAGGCGCGAGCACGGTTGTTCTTCGCTCGGGACTTCCGGGCACGGACTGACTCCCGTTCTGAGTTTCACCGACTCCAAACAACCTAATCCCAGACCCAACGCTGTCTCGCTGCTCATGTCCCCGCCCGTTACGCGGAGGAGATCCCACTACTGAGCTTGAAGCCGAGCCCACATCTGAGCCTCCGAACCCAGACGCAAGCTTGGCTTGCTGCTGAGCCCGACGCATGGCAGGTGTAATAGGGGGCGCAATGGTCGGAGGTTTGTTAGAGATGAGGGATGCGGCGGCTGGCAGAGACGCTAACGATTGTGTTGGTGATCCATACAAACCTGGGTTCGGAAGGGGCGCGTGAGGTTTCGGAGGAGAATGGTATGAAGTCGTAGGAGACCCATAGGTAGCAGATTGGGGGAATGCACTTGAAGGCGCAGTTCCGAACGCAGACGAAGATATATGAGACACCGTCGGTGACGCATTAGACACAACTGGGGACGAGAACTTGGATGGCGTGGGCGAGGGCGACCCACGATTCTTCTGCGCAAATCGCTCCAGTCCACGCGCCACACGCGGTGAAGGAGCATGTACGGCGGGAGAAGGGGGCGTCTCAACCACAGCCGGCGCAGACAAGGTCTCAACTTTTAGTGGGGGCGCTGGTTTGGGTGGACTCGGTGGGTCGGGGTTGGTGGGTGACAAAGTAGGGGCAGGCGATTTACTCGGAGACATAGGCACTTGCTCTTTGGTTTCCCCGGCCTCTATGCCCCCCTCTGCCTGGTCCGCCCACGGGTCGTCGTCCCACGGGTCGCTCTCCTCACCCGACTGTGCCGCGTTGACAACCTCAGCATCTGAATGTGGCGCGCTCAGCAGTTCACCGAGATGCGACGTGTCTCCGCTTGCACTGCCGCTTGCGCTGGCACCTGTCCCTGCGCCTTCGGACTGAGATGTTCCAGCATCGACCTCGACGTCGGGTTCGTCCTCGGAAGTATGGACCGGCTCGTCGTCGTCAAATCCCCAGCCATCAACCTCTGGCAGCTCCAATGGTGAGGCCGAAGGTGGCGTTATGAGCCTCGGTGGTTGGTCGACAACACGTAAAGTTGCTTCCGAGGCAGGTTGGTGGAGGTTTCGAGGGGTAGGGGCTGCGATCACAGGTACACTCGGAGGAGCAGGCTTTGGTGCGGACTCGTCAAACGCCCAAGGATCCTCCTCTCCTTCTCCGCCATCTGCACGTTTGCTTTCCTCGCGCGTGATTACCCGCTTGACCGCCACAGTAACGTTGTCCCGCTCAAGCACTACACTCCTCACTTGTTGAACTAAATCCTCCCTCCGGCGCCGCTCGTAATGACCCGGCGCTCCCTGCGCCCACTCCTTCACGTCGCTGCCCCTCAATCCCATCTTATTTAGCACGTCCTCGACCTCGGATGCATGGGCAGCCACTCGCAAGAAACCAGGAACTTCTTTAAGCGATCCCGAACGCGGGATTGCAGGGCGTAGGACATGCGTGATAAGTGCCTGGGCGAGTGGGCCGGCTAATTGAGCAGCAAAGGTGTTTTGGGAGAGAAGGGATGGGAACAGCGTGTCATGGATAAAGGTGACTAGTTCGGCAGTATGGGCTAGTGCATTATGGGCATGTTGGAACGATGCAATTGAGCCCGTGGCAGACGTTGGGGTATGGTCGATAGTAAGAATTGAGTCATGAGCAGATATGGTAAGTTGTGATGGTTTTGTGAGGGTTGGTTCGATGGCTCTCGTCATAATATCTTTCCGTAATGCAGCGAGATGCTCTTGAAGTGACTGCGGCTTCAGCGATGTGAAGAGCTCGTTAAGTGTAACGACGCCACTCGAGTCGCGTACTGTAAGGCGGGGAGCTGTCAGTCACAAAACAACGCGGAACGAGAGCAGGCTCAACATACTTGTAATGTGAGGTAATACGACGACCGTAATGCCGGTAGGAAAGGTAGTAACTGCGATAGCACGCGAATACGCATCCCCAAGTTGCTCTTGAACGCGGTCACCTAATACACGTGCCAGGCGCTACCACGAGTAAGCCACGTGTGGTGACGTGTAAGCTGAGCGGGAAACTCACAGACAAATCGCCCATAAGAGTTGATCGCTCGAGTGGTCTAGGGGCAGATCGAATGAGGGACTGTGCTTCGTCTGCTTTGCGTACGGCGGCAGGTAGGTGGCCGTCCTCGACCAACGTGGAGAGTGTTTTAAACTCATCGCGACATCGAGCTATATATGCTACAGCTGTTTCTAGCACCTTGGCATCTGATGTACGTTGAGCAAGAGTAGAGTGAGCGGCCAGAGATGTCAAAAGAGTCGGTAGCAATCCTGACTGAAATAGACGTGAGTGCGAATGATACAAGAAATATCCGACTCACCTGAGGGTTCTGAACGCGATCAGTAAGGTCATCTGCAGCAGACGTAATTTCTTCAAGTCCACCCTTTATCCGCTTTGCAGAAGCGAGGTGTCGCTCAAATGCAGGCAAGTCTCTTTGTATACGCTGCTGCACACGAGTCTAACAGGGTGACACGTTGAGCTCCATTAAACCCAAAAATTCGAATACCTCAGCGCACCTTGGTCTCATCTACACTTCTCTGCAGCTCGTCGACCCATTTACCAGCTTCGGTCGAGGTGAGGGACTCGCGCGTCGCCTCTGCGAGTTTCCTGAGGACAGGCTCGGCATGCGAGGTTGTCGAGCCATATCCAACATTCTGAGTGGAGCGGGGAAGATGCTGGGGTACTACAAACGCCATGTTACTGTATTCCGGCAGCAATTAACGGCCAGCAATTAAAGATTATAGCGACGAAGAAATACAGTGGTGGGGGTGTGCCGACGAGTTATGTCACAGCACCGCCACCGAGCCTGGACCCTGACTCCCTGGCGATCGTCTCCAAGAAACATTGAGACTAATGCCTCTCAAGCCGAGGAGACCCCTGCGGGTAGCCACCCATTAAGCTTCACGCTCATTCTATCTCACCAGATGGTCCTGGGTGGTACTCAACCACGACTTTCACTCTAGTAGCATCCGCACTCCTAAACCCCATGCTATGCAGATCATGCTACCCCCAGCACGTACCGATCCCGCGCGGGCCCCGCTATTAACCACATAAAGCCTTCGCCCTGATATCTGTCGCAACCTTCTAATCCACTAGTTCCTGCCTTCTAGTTCTCCCGTCTTGGTTCTGGTTTTAACTCGCACCTTCGTTCCATGCCCCCTCTCTATCGCGCCCACCGCCTCTCCCGGTCGAAATGCCTACAGGTCCCACGCAAGCAGACGTACTAGTGGCCCAGGCTCTGGCGAGGGTCGCAAATGCTATCCAAGCCGCCATTTTCCTAGCAGGTAAGCTTGCTATCCCAGATACAGCGGCCAGATGCTGATCCACTGTCCAGTTGCCTCCTTAATGGCCATGGTCTTTGATACCAGTAAGTTCATATCCTGTGTTTGTGACACACATCTAACCTACTCTACGCCAGTCGTAACTTGCGATCAAGAGGCGAGCCTTGTATCTCTGTCTACGTGCCGCCCGCTGACCATCCTAACCTAGGTCAAGTTCGTGTGGCGCCAACAATGGTCGTTTGGAAAAGCCATGTTCTTGTTTATTAGGCATTTCTCCACAATCTTGATGATGTGAGTTGCTTTACATCGGCCTTGCATGCTAATGGCTCATCCTTGACCCCTCAGAGGCCATGTAACGTGTATGCGTCACCCTTCACTCTTGAGGCTGTGTGCTAATACCGCCATCCATATTAGCCATGCTTCTATACAACCCGTCGCTACAAGTAAGTTGCACAACATCTGCTTCAGCTTTGCTTTCTCACATCTCTCCTTAGTTGTACGCCATACTTGCCAGGGCATACTCTAGTATTCAACTCAGTCTCCTGTGCTATATATAGATGTCACGCGATCGAAGTAGTATTTGTCTGGTCTCAAGTTGTAGTCGCCATTGCCGGGTCCTGTAAGTATATAAACGCCTACACGTACTGAAACCCTACCACTAACACACGTATTGCCTGTGGTATTTGTCTACATGTCAGCCGTGCTTGTAGTCCGCACATGGCTACTTTGTGGTGGCGAGTAAGTGCCCAGCAGCCTCCTCCCGCAACCGAGCTAATTATATGCACAGCAAATGGATCCTCGTCTGCTTAATGCTAGGCCTCATAGGTGTTACCATTCCTAGCCTGTTTTTCGTCGCTTCTGACGTAGGTACATTTCTCTCTCCATCAACACTCTAACTAAATTCCCTAACAGAGGATTATCATTGTTCCCAACCCGGCTCCTGCCCTTCTCCCAGGCTGCCTCGTCCGTATCCCAGCAAACTCCTGGCGACCGTTCGTGTTCCCACTTGTCTATGAGACGGCCATTTTGTGCATTACTTTCATCAAGGCTCTTACAAGTCGGTCGCGGACGCCGATTCTGATGCGCCTGTTCCGAGACGGTACGCTATATTACGTGACCGTTGTCGCCGTGCTGCTTGTCACGACAATCGGGGCGACCAGCCAGACGGTAAACACACAACCATATCTCCAAGACAGCCAACTGGAGCTAATTACTGAAGCACAGATGCGACCGATCGTTATAGGGTCTGGGTATCATATCGCGGGCGTCGGTATCGGCTGCTCCAGACTCTTTCTGTCCCTGCACGCCTGGTCTGAAGCGCAAAACCGAAATCGACGACCATCCTCCAGCACGAACATTCGACATAGCAGCGCGCTTGCTCGTAAATCATCGTACTCTCAGCCACCCACATCTGCGATCACGGAGACATACGAATACGAACTCAAAGCACGGAAGCCTTCGGACGTTGAGTCTGGGACTACAAGCATCCATGCCAGGACGTGGAGCAGTGATACGGTACCTCCTCCCGTACCACCGAAGGATATCGACTTCCAATCAATGTTACCCGATATCGAGCGACCGTCACTGCCCGAACGGATGTGGTCTACTCTACCCAGTGCACACAACCGCCAACAACAGCACCAACATTACTCCCGACCACCCCGGAGTAGTAGTCTATACGCCAGTGGTCAGGTACCCGATAAATTGCTACTCAATACACCGACAGTCCCGGTCGTGCAGGAGTTTGATGCGTCTGAGCGGAAAGTGAGTTAATGGCCGACACGAAGCAACGAGTCGGAAGAGCTGGCTCTGGAAGGAGGTACAATGTTATATGAAGAGTGCAATCCTGGCGATCACACTTTATCGTAATTCTTGTATTGTTTACTTGGCTGAACTGCCCCCTGAAACCTGTTCATTCGTTCGCCTGTATATTGGACACTTGTGTATTAATAATGGACCAAAAAATTGTACAGTAGATCAAGCCGTAGATTTCAGCGGTCCGGTCAATGTGGAGTGATGTCACACCGCGCATACATGGAGCTCTGGCAGAATATTCGGATATTTGAATAAGATAAAGTGGGGAACTTGTATTACTATCGACGCTGGAACTCTGGAACTCTATTAAGCTGGGAAAGCGATCGCTCTGTGCTATTTCTAGCTAGGAATGTGCGATATTAAGCTACCGTGCGTCAGGAAAATATCCCCCCGGCGACACGTGCGCTCCAGCCAGCTGGTGCCACACGGGGCCAGCTGTATCCATGTCTTGCCGGGGGGGGGGGGGGGATATTTTCCTGACGTGGGCTGAACATATCATAGAATGTTGGGCCAGAGATTGATTCAGTGACATCGATGGCATAGACCAGGTGAAGGGTGGGAATAGCGGGGTCACTAACCAGCCACTCGATGTGCCATACCTTCCGGTCCACAAATATTGAGTGATATCACAGTCGAATATACACCTTCACCTGGTTCTTTCAGCCCACCTCTGGGCTTCGTTTAAAACCTAACGTCCAACAAACACAAGCGAATAACGCACGTCGATAGACTCGCATGGGAGGGCGCAGCGACTCATAAGTCCGGATGTAACAATTTGTTCCCACACTTTATACAAATTTCATATAGGCCCACACATGAAATCAACCGCTGGGCCTTCGCAGTTGCTTTGCCATACTCGGCAGTGCTATCGAATCGTACTCACGGTTCGTTGGTCAACAGACCGTTGGGCACATTCATACCAGCAAAAAAACCCTGGCCAGCTGGTTGATCTACCGGGGGAGACGGTTTTTTTTAGCCTGCGCAGGTGCAGGGAAGGTGAATACGAGTAGGGAAGGGTGAATGCGCATTATCTGGGTGAATATGACAAAGTGATAGCAGCAGATAACAAAGGGGTAAGTGCAGCGCATCGTTGCCGGTATATAGTGACTCATAGGAATGATCGTGCAGACCGTCGTGCCATCTATACCACGCCGTGTTAGCACGTTAAGCATTCAAGTCAGCAGATTCATACTCACCTCGATGACTTTCCATCCTCCCGTAAGCTCGTTATCAAGTTCATCTTCTATCCGAGTGACGACAGCCGCATACGAGCAGTGCTCAACTCGATCTGGCGCACCCACAGCTACCTCACCTGTTTTGGCGTTTCGGAAGACAAGAACCTCTTGTGTTGAGAAGCTCACAACAAATACGGGGACATTATTATCTAGAAGTGTGCCCCTTGCGACCTATTTTGTCGAGCGAGTTAGGGGTACTGGCGTATCTGGGAGAACGGAAACCACTCACGTCTACATTGGTGATGTCCAGGACTTTACTTTCACTGATGAGCCCTTGTTTGGTATATTGCTCCATGGTTGCCCATAGGACGTTAAAGGTCTAACATAGATAAATCAATCGTCCAGTATGCTCGATTCGCCACTCAACGACTTACCCCCTCTCCACACCATTGTTTCAGTCCTTCTCTGTCCGCACTTAAATATGCATCTACGACCTCCGGGATAATATACTCCCTCAACTCCCTCAAAAATATCTCCATATTAAATGTTGGATCCATCATCCGCATAACCTTTGTGACCTGCGCTGTCTCTGTCTCGTCGAACCACCCACCAATGGTGCTCGTGACAGATCGCACGCCAGATATAATCGGATTTTCCGACTCGTCGTATGCAGCTCGCCATTCTGCGATTGTGCGCAGGACCGGATTTGTTTGCTTCAGTTCCTCCCATTTCTCGTACTTTCCGGCGTTTTGATGCAGGACCATTGCTGCACCGGCGCTTTAATTGACGTTAATGGTAAGGTTCCGGGGGGATATGAGCCCAGACGCACTTTGGATCCTCTGTAACACGCTGGAAACGCGCAATTCCACCCTCCCTGCCAGCCTTTTCCAGTCGTCTCTGACGCAGCTTTCTTCGAACCTCCTTCTCTTCGTAGCCACCATACCTAGAAGCCCCGCTATCGTCTAGCGCATCCGTCACAGCCTCGGATATTGCCCTGAACGCCTCGGTATTTCGGATAGGCTCGGTGGAGGTGGCAACAGCTGACGATACAGCAGCTGTTGCTCGTGTGATCTACGGTGGAATATGAGATGGCGAGCTTGCAAGAGCAAGTTGAATTATGCGCACCCCTTGGTAGAACCCACTGGCTTCGAGAGATCTGACAGCCTCGCCCACTGCGTCACTAATCTTTATACCACTCTTCTTCAACTCTTCAGCCGCAGCTCGCAACTGTGGATTCTCCTTGATCGACGAAGTAAGCTACGAACGAGCCAACCACAACCCGTTAGTTAAGGTACTCCTATGACTTGATAATTGCAACCCACCCTGGCTCGTTCATACATGTCCTTTGCCCGCTTCATCGCCTCCGAGTCCTGGAATTTATCTACATCTCCTTGCAGTTGCTTCACATTTTGTTGCAGTTCTCGATTCTTTTGGATTTCTTCCTTGAGTACATCCACAAAAGTTTGGAACGGCGATTTAATTTCGCTCTGTCGGCGTGCAGACGAGTGAAACCCTGCGGCGGTAGATCGCAGGAGAACAGCAGGCGGGAGGCGAGTGGTAGCCACAGGTCGGGCTGTGCGCAAGGCGGTGACAGCTGTCCGAGCTCTAATCCTGTGCATTATCGGCGAGATGAGTCCGACGAGTTCTAAAGAGCGATGAAGGAAGAATAGAGCTAGATTTGGTCTGGGGGAAAAGATTACTGGAAAGGCACGTGATGAGCGCGCAGGAAAGGTGCACGTGAACGGGCAGATCGGGGGGAGATCGCCGCGGGCATCCACCGACGTCAACCGAGGGGGTCGTTACATCACCCGAGGCAGGCACTATATAACCGCCGTGTTTATCGTACTAGTCTCTCAACCATCTACCTCTGCTCATTCTATGTTCAAGCGTTTCTTCAGCCTCAGCCAGACCGTCTCTCGTGCGTATTCATTCCGCCCCACCCGTACGAGTCCCCCAATCTTGAACGCCACTATCATCTCAGCACAAGCACGCGAAATCTCTAACACTGCTGCTGCCATGTCTGCCGAAGCACCTACTCCTGTCGCCAAGACCGAAGACGAGTGGAGAGCCCAATTGTCTCCTGAGCAGGTGAGAGTAATCCAGGTGGGAATTAACAGAGCCTGACAGTAGGTGCGTGTATAGTTTCGCATTTTGCGTGAGAAGGGGACGGAGCGCCCTGGAACCGGAAAGTACGATAAACACTACGAAGAGGGCACCTACAAGTGTGCTGGGTGCGAGACGCCGCTTTATACTAGCAAGACCAAGTTCAAGAGCGGATGCGGTAAGTTTTGAGTTCAGCCTATATGCGTGTGCTAGAACGAATTGATTCACAGGATGGCCTGCCTACTACGACGCCATTCCTGGCGCCGTAACCAGGTATTTTAGATAGGTTCTGACTGTATTGATCTCATTCTTGCATTTCAGGCGTGAGGACAGGAGTTTGGGGACGCTAAGGTATGTGTTCATGATCGAGTATGCTGGCATCTTTTTGATATTGTTTGAAGGACCGAGATCACTTGCACTGCATGCGGCGGACATCTAGGGCATGTATTCAAGGGGGAAGGGTTCTCCACTCCTAGTACGTCTTGCAACCAACCGGTTTTATCACGTTGTTGACAACCGACGTAGCCGATGAGAGGCATTGCGTTAATAGCGTTTCGTTGTCGTTTAGTCCGGGCGATTCTGTTGAGCAGAAGTGATTGAAGTGTGGCGGCTGCAACAATGAATGTGGATATAGCTTGGAAAATAGTTGTCGGCATCAAATGAGTAACATTCTGAAAAGTGTCATGGGAAAGCACGTAAGAGATAGTGGGGGAGTAAGAGTCTGGGGGACAAGAGGTTGTGACGTCTACACATCCCCCATCGAGCTGACGAGCTCATCAAGCTCCTTCTGGGTCTGTTTCGCCTTCTCCACCTGATCCTACAAGTGTTCAAGTAGTAGTCAGCACTAGGACACAAGGTTAAGTATCGGGGGTGTACATCATATTTCTTCTCCATTGCATCCCTTTCCTGTTCCAATTTTTGCACTTGCCTCTCAAAGTGCTCGGCCTTGACGTCAACCTGTCGAAGCCTGGGCGCACAAATCAGCAACTCAAACAAGGGATCATATCAACACCCACTTCTCAACAGTCTCCTTGACGTTCTTCTCCGCTGCGTCAAGCTCGTCCTCCAGCAGCTGCACCTTGCGTGCCAAGTCCTCCGCTGTGGCACGGCTGGAAGCACCCGCGTCTCCTGCGTCCTTGGCCTCCTTGAGTTTCTGATCAAGTTTTTCATTTTCAGCTTCAAGAAAAGCTTTCTGGTGTCCCAAGGACGTGTTCTCCTGCTCTTTGGTCAAGAGTTCCTGCTCAAGCTTCTTGACCTTGGCTTCGGCCTGCTCTGCTCGCTCGGTGGCTGCGTCGGCCTCCGCCCTACCAGATCATGCGGATGTCGGATGGAAAACACCATTGAAAAGAAGGCGAGGAGAAGGTCATATTAAGCATAAAACAATTGTGATAGTAAATCCCAGGCCTGCAACTGACCTCAGGTTTGCCATGCGCTCCTTGATGCGATCCATGATCGGGTGTTGTGGAATAAACTGAAAAGGAGCACGCGGCGGAAAAGCAAGTGAGCGGAAAGCGGGCTATAGTATGGCGGTTGAGACCAACAATCTGGTGGTTGCACGCGTCTAGTGGCGGTCGATGAATGAAAGAGCAGAGGGCTCAGGGGATCCAGGGCAGGTCCAAGCGTGCGCAAATCAAGTGGCGATATGAGACGATAAGCGCTGGGCGGGAGCGGGCCACGACCTCGAGTGGGACTTTCTCGAGTCTTTCGGCCTGATTGCAGCAGATCAAACGCTGTTTCGCACTATCGATAGCCCAAGCTGGCCCACTTTTCCCTATCCATCCCCGAGTCTCCCCTCCGAGCTGTTCTTCGACTCTGCCCCGCCCGACATCCGAACGCTGACGCAGGCTGAGCTCCCCACAACTGATCACCGGCCAGCGCCAGTCTTCGTCACCACCCTGATCTCGGCCTCCACTCGGCCTCCAGCTACTTAGCCTAGCTCGCACGCCCCCAGTTCAATCCTCCCGTCATGTCGCTACAGCCCGAGGAGATCACCATCCTCGAGAAGGTTATCAAGTGAGTGTCATGCGCCACTTTTGCTGCTCGCTCGTGGGCTGTTGCTTACCACACGCCCGGCGCCAGTATCCGCAACCGCCTCACCGCGCTCAAGCAGAATCGCGGCGAGTATATCAAGTCCCAGGATGTGTTGAGCATTTACCACGCCGTAGTCAAACAAGGTGCGCTATCATGACGTTTGCCGGCCGAGAGACTAAACCCTATTCGCAGTCGACAAGCTCAACGATCTGCGCGATCAAGAGCATGGGCCGCATGTGCTCAACCGCCTCGATACCTTGTTGGCAGACGTCTTTAACTTGCTTTCTCTATTTTTCTTGACAATTGGAAAGGGCCGGGAATGCCCCGCCACATATAGCCAGATCGCTAGCATGAGGGTAAGTCTGAGATTTTACTGCACCATCCCGCCGAGGCTTGGCGCACTTGGCCCTTCCAAATGATTTTTCCCACGACTCGATCGTATTTTCATCCCAGACCACACTCGTTCTATGCGCCCGATACCAATAGCCAAAAGACAATATAAACTAACCTTGGTCCCCAACAGCAACTGCTTGGCCACATGAACGAGTCTGCAGTATATACAGAGAGCGACCTCAAGTCCTTCCGAACCCGGCTCGACGAGCTGCGTGATATTGTTCGCAAAGACACCGAGAGCGGCCTTCATCCACCTGCGATGACCAAACTGCTCGATAGGAAACTCAACGAATGCGGTATGCCGCCCTAAACCACGTAACTTGCACGTAACTAAACGCACCCGTGTCTAGACGCGGTCCTGTCTGATTTGCAGGATTCGCTGTCGGTCTTGTCGGTTGAGCTAGTCCCTATCCACCAGCGGCTTGTTACACTGCGTCGCCAGCTGGTCGCGCTCGCCGCAAAGCCCAAGGCGGTCAAGGCGGACCTGAAACCCATCATGGATGATTTGAGAAAGATCGAGAAGTAGGCATTTCGCCTTACTTTCAGCGCGGGCAGTCCACTTACCTCGCCGTCCATCAGCAAACGCGAAAACGGAAAATTCCTAGGCCCAAACGGCGCAGTCCCCGCCTCGCAAGCCCTCTGCTCGGGCCTACTCGAAGAATGCTTTGAAGTCGCGCAAGAAATCCGAGCGCGCGAAGACGATGTCTCGAGCTCGCTCAAGCCGATCCACGACCGGCTCTGGGACATGCGCGCCCAGCTCGAGCAGCTGGTCCTCACTCATCGATGGACGCTCCGCGAGACAGATCTGTGGAACTACTCGCAGGCGCTGCAAGAGATCGATAAAATGCGGGTCAATGGAAAGTTTGTCGATGCAGAGGGCAACGTTCCGAATGGGCAGTATGTGAGTGGGGTGTTGCGGGGTGGGTGCCTGTGGGGACTAATGGGGGATTGCGTGGACGTAGGTGCTGCTGTATCTGCTACGGAGGTGCTATGGGCTCATCCACCGACTTCTCTCCGCGAGCGAGCCCGTATCAGAAGAGCTCATGCCAATCGTACGCCCCGTTCCACATCAGAACCGACTCGGACATCACTCACGTCATTACTCGTTTCAGGCCAACAAGCTGACAACGGTCAAGAAATGTCTCAACGAAGTCCTCAAGTTTGGCGGTCCGTTTAACCCACGCGATCTGTACCCAGTGAGTTGCACGCGGTCCACAAAGGCATGTGCACCGTCTGACGTTTCACCAGTACCAGCTCGCGCTGTTCCAGGTCGACTCGGTGCGGAAAGACGGCAAGTTTATCGGTATGTTGGTCATTCCGAACCGGGGTTCTCGCGGATAGGGCTGACCAGTCACACTCCACCGGCACGTCGAACATTCCAGGTTCTGAAGGAACGATTCCAGAAGGACAAGGAATCGTGATGGCACATTTGAACGAATGCCACGAGTTGCTCGAGATGGTGAGCAGTCTTTTCTAGAACCCCGCCGCCTATCACGTTCCGCCCCTGTCACGCTCTAGAACTAACAGCGTGTTTGCTTCCCACAGCTCAAGGAAGCGATGGAAGAAGGCGAGGGCGAGGATGATTTTGACGGGTACGGTTCGGAGTGAGCCCGACTCCACGCGGACAGGGCTGAGGTGATTAGCAAAGGATGAAAAAGGTCGGGACATGGTCGGTTTAGTTGCCGTGGGTTTAATGTGTAGCTGTCTTGTATTGTGAGGATGTTGCTTCTTTTCAATTGGTCGTATGTTTGGTGCACAATTCCAGTAGGGAGAGAAGACGTCTAGTCATGTTGGATGTATGCATCCCTGTCAAAAGGGCGTGTTATGACGCGAACATGTGCAATGGCTTCTTCAGTTGAATAACGACGTAACCCGGGCGCGGTTCGGCAAGGGTTAGCGAGAAGAGGCGGAGTCACGAGGAACAAGGTTAGACTTGGCCAAACTCAAGCGACCCGAGCGAGAAGCTCAACCGACTTGACCACACTCGAAAAAATCGGGGATTTAAAAAGCAAAATTGTGATTCGTACAGACATGACAATTTAATACGCCCACTAGAGCACAACAAAGAGAAAGAAAGAAAATCCACGGCACAACAAAAACGATTAGATCTACTCGTTGTGCTGCACGTCCGCCTTCTCGTTGTGCACCTCGCGAGACTTGGACGAGCGCAGACCATGCAATCCGTGCTCCTGGTCCACCTTGGAAGTCACACGCGCGATCGCCTCTGGGTCCGCTGCGTGCACGTCCTCCGCAACCAGTTGCCTGCGGTACGCAACCGAGTGGATCGCGTTCGTGTTCTGGTACAGGATGTCGATCTGCTCCAGAGACAGTCCCTTGGTCTCGGGGATCAAGAAGTACGTGAACAGCAGGCACCCGACGCAGGTAGAGCCCCAGATGAAGAACACCTTGACCCCGAGGTTCGCATTGCCCTTGCCTTCGTTCACGAGGTAAGGAGTCGCATACCCGATACCAAAGTTCCACAACCAGTTGGACGCAGTTGACAGCGACATTGCCTTGGCACGGATCGCAAGCGGGAAGATCTCGCCGGTGACGACCCACGCGATCGGACCCCATGTGGCGGCAAAGAACGCAATGTAGATGCAGACGAAGGCGATGAGGACCTTTTGACCAGCCTGGTTGTTGACGGAGATGGTGACACCGATGATGGCGACGAGGTACTCGCAGATGAGCATGCCGGCAGCGCCGATGAGCAAGAGGCGGCGACGTCCGGCCTTGTCGACGAGGTAGATGCCCGGGATGGTCATTCCGACGTTGACGACGTTGGTCGCAATGGTGATGAGGAAAGGATCAGAGATACCAGAGCGGACGAAGAAAGTGGTGCCGTAGTAGAAGATAAAGTTGATACCGGTGAGCTGCTGCCACGCCTGGAGGAACATGCCGGTCATGACACGGGTGAGGATCTTGTTGGGACCCTGCTTGAAGCAGTCGGCGTACGACCCAGAGCCGAGCTCCTCTTCAGCACGCAAGTTGGCACGGATGTCGTTGAGCTCGGTCTCGACCTCGGGGTCCTCGGGATGCAGAGAGAGCAGACGAGCGAGCGCACGCTGGGCGTCCTGGTCGCGACCACGCTTGATGAGATAACGAGGCGACTCGGGGAGGAGAGTCATGCCGCCAGCGAGGATGGCCGCCCAGATGAACTGGAGGGCAATGGGGATGCGCCAGGCCGAGTGGTTCGGGCGGCTCTTGGTGCTGTTGTTGACGATGGCGGCGAGCAAGAGACCGATGGTGATCGCCCACTGGTAGCACGAGACGACGGCACCACGGATCCACTTGGGCGAGCACTCGGACTGGTACATGGGGACGAGGCAAGAAACCATTCCGACACCGAGACCGGCAAACACACGACCGACTGCCGAGCCCGTCAGTTTGCTTGGCGAAAGGTCCAAAAACAGAGATACGCACCGACAAAGGCAGCAAAGTTGACAGTACCGGTCTGGAGCGCGACACCCACGGAAAAGACGAGGCAGGCGGAGATGAGACCCCACTTGCGACCGAGGATGTCGCCCATGGGGGCGGCCAAGAGAGCACCAAAGAATGTGCCAGCTGAAAGGATGGAAACGACCAAGGACTCGTTGGACGTGCTGAGGGCATACGAGCCGTTCGCCTTCTGGTAGCCGAAGACCTGGAGCCAGTCCTGGAGGGGCGGGGTTAGAACGTGGAGGGGCGGGGTCGAGCGGGGACACTTACAGGCATCTCCTTGATGCCGGAGATGGTGCCGGTGTCGTAGCCGAAGAGGATGCCACCAAAGGCAGCGAATGCGGTCATGAGGATGCCCGCGATCTTGTTCTTGGGGGCTGCATGGACGGTGAGGAGGGGGCGGGGACAACGAGAGGGACGACTGACCACCTGAGCCGCCTACGCCGCCGCCTGCTGCAACGGGACCACCAGCCATGATTGAATGTCTTGGATGGGTGCTGAGAAAGCGAAGTGCTCGGGGCAAGCTTGGGGCTCCTCTTGCCCGCCAAGTGTCTACTTATACCTGCTCCGACATCTTCGAAGCCAGAATGGGAGCCGCTCTGCGTCCTTACGTCATCCAGACCCTGCATCTCCCGATCGCCGGACCCTGTCACGCATTTCGTCCGCGCACCCATGTTTAGCCGGCGTGACACAAATACAGGCGTGACACTACTTGCTAATTACAGGCTCTGCGCGGACCAAAGTCTGCAACGTGATCACCGATGGCCACGACTCCATCGACGATGCACTCAACGTATCAACCGCCCTTGTCCCGACGCGGCCAACCGCGCTAGTCGTGGGCCTCCACTGACTATCCCCCGTGGGTCCAACCCTCTGCCCCAGACATCCCTCCGCCCCACCGTGACCGAATGACGCGCATGACGCCCATCGGATATTTTACGACCATTCCCAATTGAATTTCCCACACGTGCCGGGTGCAGCCGGAATAGCCGACATTTGGCCTCATGGATGGCCGGGTGTTCTGTTGCCGGCACCACCCAAGCGAGGGCACAAGTCAAGGCACAGGGATGCCCTCGCCTCTTGCTGCACGTTCCCGGCTCAGCGTTAATGGCCTGTTTCTTGCTAAGCGACGCGTTAACAAGCGAAGTGATGAAACACGCCATTCTCCTCAAAATAGAACCCATCCATCAGAGCAAGTCGGGCTGATAGCACCCGCGTGGTTCCCCAGACTGTTCCACCGACACGGGGAATTCCCCGAGTGCACAGCCAAAAGCCAATCTTCCAGCGCACCACCCCAGACGGGAAGTCCCAGCGCGATCACAGGCCTCGTTCCCGCTTCGTGTGCCTCGAGCACGATTCGCCGCGCCGGGCCATAAACGAGACGTTCTCATTAGAAGTGGCCAGCGACTCTGGAATTTCGATCCATCAGCCCATCAGAACGCCTGCGGGCCAGCTAGCCGGTGGGCGTTAGATTACCCGGTGGTGATCGAGTGATCCTGTAAACGACCTTGACGTGCATACAGTTCGTTCTGGATCTGGCTAGGAACGATCTTGGGATCCCTGCCTAGCCCATACGAGCACGACGACCCACTCGCATGTGACTGCCACGCAGCTGCCAGGTAGCTCATTGGGTGCGTGCATGATCGTATAAGAGCGATGTTTGCGGGGCTCCCGGTTCCCCAAGCTCGGCTTCTCCTTCTTCCCTCCCGCCTTCTTGACAATTCAATCATGGCAGGAGGTCCAGTTGTAGTAGGCGGCGGCTTTGGCGGTTCCGGCGGTCAGTGCGGCAGTTCGCCTCAGTCTCACTTTGATCACTGACTCTTCCCGTACAGCCCCCAAGAACAAGGTCGCGGGTATTCTCATGACAGCCTTCGCGGCCTTTGGTGGGATTCTCTTCGGCTATGACACTGGTGTTATTTCTGGTATCAAGGAGATGCCTGTAAGCACATTTGCGCATTCGCTCCGCGGTAATACTCATCTCTCGATTCCAGGACTGGCTTGAGACCTTTGGTCGCCAAGCTGCCGATGGCACTTGGGAGATTGCGACCAAGGAAGAGTCGCTCATTGTTTCTATCCTCTCGGCTGGCACATTCTTTGGTGCCCTCTTGGCCGCACCCATGGGCGACATCCTCGGTCGCAAGTGGGGTCTCATCTCCGCCTGCCTCGTCTTTTCCCTGGGTGTCGCTCTCCAGACAGGTACCACCGGAGTCGCTGTCTTTGTCGGTGCGTGTGTCCCGCTCTTGCTCGCTACATGTCCTAACAACTCCCACAGTCGGCCGTGTCTTTGCTGGTCTCGGTGTCGGAATGGTCTCTTGCTTGGTCCCGATGTATCAATCCGAGTGGTAAGTCAGCACGCACATACCCGTTCCAAACAACATGCATATATGCGTCTCCTACAGCTCGCCCAAGTGGATTCGTGGTGCCGTCGTCTCGTGCTACCAGTGGGCGATCACCATCGGTCTCTTGCTCGCCGCCATCGTCAACAACGGCACCAAGAACCGCCCGAACCACTCTTCCTGGCGTCTCCCGATCGCGATCCAGTTTGTTTGGGCCGTCGTGCTCGCCTTTGGCATGATGCTCCTCCCCGAGTCGCCTCGTTATCTCATCAAGCGTGGCCGCGACCAGGACGCTCAGTGTGCGCTTGCTCGTCTGCTCTCTTTGCATCCCGAGGACCCCGAGGTCGAGACCGAGCTCAACGACATCCGTGCCAACTTGCGTGCTGAAGAGGAGCTCGGAACTGGATCGTACGCCGACTGCTTCAAGCAGGGTCCCAACAAGATCTTGACTCGCGTCATGACTGGTATCTTCCTCCAGGCGTGGCAGCAGCTCACCGGTATCAACTTTATCTTCTACTACGGCACCACTTTCTTCGTCCGCTCTGGCATTAGCAACCCCTTCCTGGTCACGATCGCCACCAACGTCGTCAACGTCGGAATGACCGTCCCTGGCATCTGGGCAGCCGATAGGGTCGGACGTCGCCGTCTCTTGCTTATTGGCGCTGCCGGCATGCTCATCTGCGAGTACCTCGTCGCCATCATCGGTGTCACCATCTCTGTCAACAACCAGGCTGGTCAAAAGGTCCTCATCGCCTTCGTCTGCATCTACATTGCGTTCTTTGCCGCCACATGGGGTCCAATTGCGTGGGTCGTCACCGGCGAGATCTTCCCGCTTGCGATCCGTGCCAAGGCAATGTCGCTGTCGACTGCGTCCAACTGGCTGTGGAATTTTGGTATCGGGTATGCGACTCCTTACCTCGTGAACGAAGGCAAGGGCAATGCGAACCTTGGGGTCAAGGTGTTCTTCATTTGGGGCTCTACTTGCGTCGGGTGCTTGCTGTTCACGTACTTCTTGATCCCCGAGACCAAGGGACTGTCTCTGGAGCAGATCGACATCCTGTACCAGAACACGAACGCGATCCACTCGGTTGCGTACCGCAGGCAGCTGGTTGCGGAGGACGTGCACGCAGCGGACCCAGAGGCGATTGCTCGTGTGACTTCCAAGGTGGACCAGGAGTACGGTTTACATGGTATGCGCTCGTCCAAGTCCCGCGAGATGCACGACGAAAAGGGTGATGCCCAGTACCACGGGTAGTTGTGTTCTAGTCAGACTTGTTGTTTTTCCTCACTAGTTGTCTTGTTTTGCGCTCGATGATGTGTTTGACTGGATGTAATGCTTAGTTATGATTGGAATGTCGAACGAAATGCTTTGCTTTATTGCCTTGTGCGCGTCCGTCCTGTCGGTATATGCGTCATGGTGTAGGGAACCAATCAGAGTCGGGCCGGACCGAATTCCGTATTACATAAATCACCGCTTTTGGCTTTATCATGTGACATGAATGCAACTGCGGCTCTTGCGTCCTGACTCCTGAGGTCGCGCCGGCACGGAACGCTCGAGTAAATGTCATTTGGTTTAAAAAAGATCAGGCTAATTACGGCTACTTGGCCAAGATAAGGACTAGGGTGCGTGTGAGTATTGTCCAGGCGAGAAAATGTTGAACCTCTCGCCCAAGTGGTTGAACAAGTCGATACATTTCTGCAGTGGAACGACCCCGCATCTTGGCGCTTCGCCCCCACCAAAATGTTGTGGACGACCCTCGCCCCAATATCATAGTACACGTTATACCAACATCGAGCTGCCGTTTTGGTCCGTCGCCCATCGCGTCGCGTAAGAAGGCTCATCTTGGTGCAACTTATTTCAGCGTGGTTAACGGTTGATCACCTTTACCGAGCTGTTTGGCTGGATCCGGCAATCACGCGTACGGTATGTCATTTCATTTTATGTTGGCCTTTTTCCAATGCTTTG
Source organism: Ceratobasidium sp. 414 (assembly GCA_019616945.1). Lineage (NCBI taxonomy): Eukaryota > Fungi > Basidiomycota > Agaricomycetes > Cantharellales > Ceratobasidiaceae > Ceratobasidium > Ceratobasidium sp. 414. The sequence goes on from WSTK01000038.1 coordinate 33,730, forward strand.
GCGTAGGGTATAACATGGGGGGAGGTATAAAATGTGGGATCTGTCACCGGGGTTGAACATCCCCCACGAGTCCTCTCCACACCCCGACGAGCGACGTCCCTGTGGTCTTGTTGACACAAACGCCGTTTCTCTCTCTCTTTATAAAATCTAGCTACCCAGTATGGCGGGTGGACCTGTAGCGACTGGTGGTGGCATAGGGGGCGATGGGGGTAGGTCCTTGTGTTTTGTAGCCACAGTGTGACATTGACCCGTCTCCCTACCCAGCCCCCAAGAACAAAATCGCGGGTATTCTCATGACAGCGTTCGCGGCGTTCGGTGGTATCCTGTACGGCTATGATACTGGAGTTATCTCTGGCATCAAGCAGATGGAGGTAGGGCGAGTTCTTGTAATGCAACCGTGACTACGCTTACGCCAGGTCTAGGACTGGCTCAAAACCTTTGGAAGCGAAACTGCTTCGGGGACTTATGCCATCACCACGAATCAAGAGTCACTCGTTGTTTCGATTCTCTCCGCTGGCACCTTTTTTGGTGCTCTCCTCGCCGCTCCAATGGGTGATTTCCTCGGTCGCAAGTGGGGAATCATAGCTTCGACCCTGGTATTTTGCGTTGGAGTCGCTCTTCAGACTGGTACTGTGAATTTGAACGTCTTTGTTGGTGCGTAAACTGCTTGGTTTGGTAACCTGATTGCTTACTGTTGACAACAGTCGGTCGTGTCTTTGCGGGTCTTGGTGTGGGAATGATGTCCACGTTGGTTCCGATGTATCAGTCTGAATGGTAAGCATGATACACATCAAAATTGGCGCATATACTCATGCTTTTCTGCCCCTAGCGCCCCCAAGTGGATTCGCGGCGCCGTGGTATCGTGCTATCAATGGGCCATCACTATCGGGCTCCTTATTGCCTCTATCGTGAACAACGCAACCCAGTACCGCCAGGATCACTCGGCGTGGCGCATTCCCATCGGTATTCAATTTGCCTGGGCTGCCATCCTCGCCACCGGCATGGTGTTCCTGCCTGAATCTCCTCGTTACCTTATCAAACGCGGCTGGGACGACGCTGCTCGCCGTTCACTCGGTCGTTTGCTTTCTGCCAGCCCAGAAGACCCGGCTGTCGAGACTGAGCTTATGGACATTCGTGCCGCTCAACGTGCTGAGGAAGAGCTCGGGAGCGGATCGTATTTGGATTGCTTCAAGCAAGGCCCGAACAAGATTCTCACTCGTGTCATGACCGGCGTGTTCATCCAAGCTTGGCAACAACTCACCGGCATCAACTTTATCTTCTACTATGGAACCACGTTCTTCAAACACTCTGGCATCTCCGACCCGTTCCTCATCTCTATTGCTACCAATGTTGTCAACGTCGGCATGACCATCCCGGGCATCTACCTCGTCGACAAGGCCGGCCGGCGCAGTCTCTTGCTCATCGGCGCGGCCGGTATGCTCATCTGCGAGTTCCTAGTCGCTATCATTGGTGTTACTATCTCCACGGAGAACATGGCGGGGCAAAAGGTCCTTATCGCATTCGTATGCATCTATATTGCGTTCTTTGCGTCGACCTGGGGTCCGATTGCGTGGGTCGTCACCAGCGAGATATTCCCGCTCAATATTCGTGCAAAGGCAATGTCTCTATCGACTGCATCCAACTGGCTGTGGAACTTTGGTATCGGTTATGCCACCCCCTATCTCGTGAACCCGGGCCAGGGCAACGCAAACCTTGGTGTAAAAGTGTTTTTCATCTGGGGTGGAACATGCGTGGGATGCTTCCTATTCACTTGTACGTTTCCTTGCTCTGCATGTGATTAACTGACTTACCCTGTACTTGCAGTCTTCCTTGTTCCAGAAACCAAGGGCCTTTCACTCGAACAAATCGACATTCTGTATCAGAATACCAACGCCATCCACTCGGTCGCCTACCGCAGGCAACTTATTGCTGAGAATGTTCACCCCGCGGACCCCGATGCCATCCACGTTGGCTCTGGGTCTCCTAAGCTAAAGCAGACTGAAATTAGCTACAAGGAGCATGCTTAGGCGGACAGTCTGGCAGGTTACGAGCTATTCGACCTTAATCCTATTTCAATGCTCCGATTGAAGCATTTAGTGGGAGGAACCATTGTACCAGTCCTCCCTGTATCGTAATGTAGCTTAAATAAAATTTCTAGAAATAACATGTTCGTAGGCGCCTTCGAGCCCAATTGTGTCTAACCCCCCGTGCGGCCGCCGACGGTACGTCCGAAGCCCAGCCTAATGATCGGACCGGGTATTGTCATAGCCAAGATGGACGGGCACGCCCTCATTTTGGTCGGCGAAGCATATGCGCAGCACGGTAGGATTGACCCAATACCAAAGGCATAGCAAATGAGCCGGTCTTTTGCATTTACGAGAAACGGAATACCTGATGGACGAGTATTGCATGCGTAGCGTGGGATTTACCGAAAGTGACGATGGAAAACAACTTGGGTTGGTGCGGGGAAATCGGGATGTTTTGGAACAATAGTTTGAAAAGGGCTACGCATACATGCTTCGGTCGTTCGGCCTACCTCGTCATGGTTTGCTTTTAACCCCTACGCAATCACGAGCATGTGTGGGCCATTCCAAAGTCAACTTTATCTTGGTGGGTTGTAATTCTACCTGCGACTTTTCAGCCAGCCATGGTGGTACAGATACTGGGCAACAAAATACATGTGCTATAGATCATATGTACATCCGTTACACGGACCCAGGTGAACGAAGGTCGTTCATCCAAATGCATGCAGTCAAAACCCCTTCAACCCGCACGGCGAAAGCAAAAATAAATGTAACACAGCCTCAACCATGCTTAAAGCTCGGAATGCTTTTTCTCTGAAAGTGTCTTCAAGAACTTGTGCAGCGGGTCAAATTTGAGGACGCCTAATATATATGGGTTAGCTTGGTTAGTTGGTGGATAGTATTTAGACGCTTACCCTCATACAATGTGGGGTTTGTCTCGTCAACCCCCCAGACCAAAATCTTGGACTTGCCATCTGTTGGAACGTCGATGCCAAGTTCCTTGATGATCTCGCCCTTTTCATCTTTGGTCGCGCCAAAAGATATTTGCTTGTGGTGTCTCCAACCCAAGACTTTCCACAAGACAGGGAGTTTGGGCGATTTTGTCAAGAGTAGGACATGGGGTAATTTCGGTTCCTATATGCTAGTATGAATATATTTATTCGGGCCCAATGCGATAGCACGTACCGTCGACTTTGCCCACCCTTGGATAGCTGTAGCACCCCTTAAGGTCTTAACCCGCGACGGAACCTCGCTAGCCGCAAAATCCACAAGTCCACCCGATGTCCGCTCTCCTTGATAGTCATGCGGAACACCCTTCTTTCCTCGCGGGAACCCTTTGATAGTCGGGAATCCTTTAACCCCCTACTGAACGTGAGTATAATCCGAAGGTCTAGTAACTCATCAACTCACCTGTTCACCGCACAATTGTTTATTCTCGTTTGCATCGCAGTCAACAGCGTAGAAGGGCACAATGCCAGCCAACGATTCGGCGGCTTTGCTAAATTCTGGTGTCAACTTTTGGCAATGCTAAGGTGCAAAATTTGAGTTTATTGCTTGTATAGGTGGGTCGGGATACTTACGCCACACCATGGCGCCACGAATGCGGTAATTGCAGTAACCTATCCGGTTGAAACATCAGTTGGCGCATTCTGAGGCAGGGGAGATTAGGGCAAACCAACCTCTTCGTTCATGGCCTGCTTCCACTCGTCTGCAGTCACTTGTTTAACTGCGCCGTTTTTGGGGTACATCCCGGCCAAGGCAATATGAGCCAAGCCGAGCAGCGGGAGTGCATAAGTTGTCAACATGGGTAGAGAGCGAGTGAGGGAGTAGGGAGGAGGTGGGTGCAAAGTCAATCTGCTTGGTGCACCTCAGGCTTTATAGAGAGGGATAGCCGAACGTAGGACGTGGCAGCAGCAGACAGTGATCCTCAGTTGACACAGCCGTGCAATGTGCCACGTACTCATTATGTGAGCACCAGGACCCTGGACTTACATAAGCTGACGACACTGCTTTCGCCGGAATGCTGCGAAGCACCCTTGACCACCACAATGTCATTAGGCGTGAACTTGGCGTCGCGCAATCTGTTGACTGCTTACCAGTCTGTACTCAACGGTGATCCGAACACTGATTGGTGTCTCTTCACGTACGAAAAAGGTAGTTCCTGATTTGCATTGCTTTCTCAATGAGCTTGACCCACTCGACCTCGAGGCTCGAATGATCTGAAGGTTCAGGACACGGGGTCCGGAGGATTAGCCGCGTTGGAAGAGGAGTTTTCCGATGGACGGTAAGCTTGCCCTGGTTGTCTTTTCGCTTGTCTATACTGAGTCTTTGATAGCATGCAGGTAGGCTGGATTACGTGACTAGCTGTTCAGCAATGTTGATTCTTGGTACTAGTACGCGTTTGTGCGAGTCATGGATCCAAATGTACGTGGCCAAGCGTGTTGTTGTCCAAATGTTTAGCCTAATATTGGCTTTAGACTCAATTAAACAAGTTCGTACAAATCAACGTGAGTCTATCCGTATTCTACCATCAACGCCGTCGCCATACTTATCCAAGAGCGACACTTAGTGGTGCGGAGATGGGGTCCCAGAGTCTCGCAAAGGACTTTTCCGTATGTCTTGCCCTCGTACGGTCATAATATCATCTGACACAGCCCGAAAAGACACCCATTCTAGCGCGGTCGCCGCGTTCCTGAAGGGAACTCATGTGGTTGTAAACGCTCGGAATGAGGTAAGAGGTCTTGGATGGTTGTGTCGTGTGTCATACCGAGAAATTTTCATGATATTAGGCCGATGTTTCTCCCGCCCTAATCATGAAAAAGGTCAACGATGCCTCTGGCGCAAAGTACTCGTTTCACAAGGAAGCGCCCAAACGAGCGGACCCTATTGCTCCTGTGGGCTCCTCCTACAGGCCTGTTGGTACACCAGACGTTGCTGCTATGAGAAAAACCGCCAAGCCGGATGTCATTGGCAAAGTTGTAAGTTTGCACCCTCTGTGTATGTAAAATTGTTGAAAATGCTGTCAGGGGACGGCGTATACCCCCGTCCGGGAGGAATTAGCCAATATTCGTGCAACACCCCAACCGAGCGTCCCTTCTGCCCCTCGTCCAGTGCCGGCTGCCCCAGCTGCAGCCCCATCTTGGGATGCCCCAGCAGTCCCTTCGGCCCCTCCAGTGCCTCCTGCAGCATCTCGACCTACCGGCCCACCAAGTATTCCTTCGGCAGCTCGTCCTGTCCCTTCGGTATGTTGAATGGCCACGATCTTTAAAATGTCCATATCTTATGGATTTCTTAGCCAGCAGCAGCACCACCCCCGAAACCTGTCGAGGAGGATCGAATTATGCCCGTTGGTACCGCATATACTCCAGTGTCTTTGCCTAAGCCGAAGAGGCTGGTCAATCCATTCGGAGCTCGCCAAGCTGAGCAACAGGCCGCTGCTCCTCCCGCTCCCCGAAGTGGTAGTGGCCTGACCTGGAGCCAACGTCAGGCCCTTAGAAAGCAGCAAGAGGAGGAGGAGAATGCACAGAGCAAGGTCGCATTAGCCGTTGGTGTTGGTGCAGTTGCAGTCGGCGCGGGCGCTGCAATAGCTGCCTCTCAAGTCCAGCCAGAGCCGGAACCAACCCTCGAGCCAGAGCCTGAGGCGCAAGGATCGTATGATACACGTGAGTGTCACTCTACACAATTCTCATTCACATGAGTCTAATAGTTTGCGGTTTCAGCCCCACCCCCACCTCCGCCTCCGCCAGCTCCTCCTCGTCCCGTAGTAGCCCGAGAGCCGGAGCCGGCGCCTGAAGCAGCTGAAATGGAGGAAGGTAAGAGAAAGGCATTTTATTAGCCCCAAAATGTATACTGACTGGGGTTTAGCTGCCGCACCACCACCCCCGCCACCACCACCACCACCGCCCCCGCCTGCCCCTGCCCCGCCAAGAGAGCCATCTCCTGTAGAAGAAATAACCCAACAGGTGACTAGACGCAAGTCGCATCAATATGAACAGCTGCGTTAACTTGTGCTTTTAGGCTGCAGGCATGGATATCAGCGAAGGTCAAGGCCACCAAGCAATCGCAAGCTACGACTACGAGGTATGTAAACTTGTACTTTCGTGTCAGCCAATCGTTAAGTAGGTTGTGAATTTGCTAGGCCGCGGAACCGAACGAGATTTCATTTGCTGAAGGAGAACGCATCACTGATATTGAGATGATAGATGAAGGTGGGCACCCGTTGCCTGGAGTCTCGCAGATAGCGCATAACAGCTCTAACATACTCATTTTAGGGTGGTGGCAAGGGACCAATGCCCACGGCCAAGCTGGCCTTTTCCCTGGTGAGTCACCTGGAACAACTTGAGAAGTCACGCTTATAATGCACAGCTACATATGTTGAACTGGTTAAATCCGAGCCTGAACCTGAGGAAGCAGCGGTGCGTGCACGCAAACACCTACTAGAATCTGTATTAACTAAACCTCTCGTCCAATAGCCCCCGCCACCTCCCCCTCCCCCTCCACCGCCGCCCCCAGCAGCCCCGGCGGCCCCAGCACCACCACCCGCCCCGCCTCGCCCTGCTACTCCCGAGCCCGAGCCCGAGGACCATGGCGTCGTGGCCGTGGCACTATACGACTACGAAGCTGGAGAAGAAAACGAGATTTCGTTTAAAGAGGGTGAACACATTGTACAGGTGGATACCGCTGTTAGTGACGATTGGTGGAGCGGGACAACGGCAAATGGCGCGACTGGGCTGTTCCCGGCCGCATACGTCCAGTTGCAAGAATAATAGGCAGTTCAAGTTTCACGGTAAAATGGTCTCGCACAGCGCCGATTTGGACACAAAGGATGTAGATATAGCAAATACAAGAGAGTTTTCAATCTCCGTCCGTCAAGAAATGGCGCTGGCCTCGTGAAGCGCCGAACAAGGGAGCAAACAATTGACGCTGGTTGTATGCGTTTTGACCGGTATTTGGACTGCATCATACCGACTGTCCTGGAATGAACTCTAACATGGAGCTAATAATTTCCCGCGGCATTCGCCTCGTGTGGGCCGCTGGAGCGGGACAACTAACCGTATTGTCTCGCCATACCGGGAGGTGGCGATCTGCGACGTGACGCGTCCAGGTGGTCCAAGAGCACTGGCAACAGTGATCACAGCACAATTGGGTCCAAACACGATACGCTTGGACCGTGGAGCTTGTTGCACGGGCAGGCGGTGGTTGGACCATGCTCTCACGCGCAGGTATAAGAGCTGTGGATTTCAGGACGTAGCCCCACCCTCAGCTCCCACCCTCCCTCTCGCCGAACAGCGATTGTAGCCACTCTCCAATAGTACCTAGCTGAACAACATGTACTCGATCTCCACTGCTCGTAACCTTAAGCGTCGTGCCGACGACAGCGACAGCGAAGAGACCCCTGTAAGTCGGCGTCTACTCTCCCTTGAACGCGTGCTGACACCCATTCGTCCCCTTCTAGGTCAAACAAGCTCGGATCAGTGTACAAAATACACACGCCCGCCGTCTTCCTCCCCTTCGTCGCTCAGACACAACTCTCGACGTTGAGGCGAACGAGCTCGTCCTGCGGCGCTTGCCGCCCAACATCGAGCCGGTCCCAGCTCCCGTCGCCCCTAGCGACCAGCACCGAGAACAAGAGCAAGACGCAGGCGGATCGACTGAAGAAGAGTCTCAGGACGAAGATGGCGCATGGAATCGACGTGCCAAGGCTCATCGCCATGCTGCGCTCTTCGAGCGTCCCCGTGAGCCTGCCCCAAGGATGAAGCCCCGCGTACTGGCGAGTACGCCCAGCGAGATCGCGCTGTTGGGAGATAGTGACTCGGATAGCGATATGGAAAATAAGAAGCTTCTACCGACTGCCAACGGAACGACCACAAGGTTGCAGCGGTTGGCAGCACTGCGTGCTGGACGCGCCGCAGCTGTAAGTATTTGACCTTCCTCAATCCCAAGCCAAAGTGCTAACGCCTTCCATACGATATAGGGCAATGTCGTCTCTGGCCCAAAAACTCGCGTTGTGTCGTCTGCCATGCCTAAGTCTCTGGCTCCAGTGATGGTAAGTGTAGATATTGACCACCCTTCCGTTTCGTGCTAACCGTTATCCTATAGGCTCCTCCCCCCGTTGCCTCTTCTTCCACGAGTATGACCACTACGACCACTACCACTAAGTCGGTCACCCGCGCCTCCTCCCGTACGACTACTACCACCGTTGCTCAACGCGTCGGGGAAATCAACGCACTATCTTCTTCGTGCCCCACAATCGCTCCTCGTGCCCGAGCTCCGAAGCCTGTTCCCGCCCCCAAGGCGTCTGTGGCTCGTCTTCAGAGGCAGAGCAGCCGAGCTCGCCAGAACGCTATCAACGCTATTGCCGGCTCGAGTTCTACAAGCACCGCCGCCCCTACCCCCGTCGTGCCACGTTTGTCCACCGCGGCTTCTTTGGCCTCGCAACCGTCGGCCATTTTGCGGAGGTCGAGGCGCATCATGAGCCAACTTGCCGCGCCTGAAATCGAATGAATTTGCCACGAAGGTTTTGTGCGGGAGTGTGGTCTAGCATTGCATTTTGAAGTTGTTTGCTCTGTCTTCGTTGTTCATCTCTTTGGGTTTGTATTAATTAATCTGGATCGAAACATTTAAGAATCCTTTCCTTGTCTGCTGGATTTGTATAGTACACTTATTGCAATGGATTTTTTGTTGCTCATCGAAGAGTCCCCTGCCTAAGGCCCCTGAAGACGGATATATGCGTGCTTAGCTCTCACAGGATTACAAATAGTTGGGCGAGTATTTAATTCAAGTCAATTGCTACATCGCAATATCTCATTCAAACCTCAACAAAAGCTTCTTACCAAATCGGCCAGCGGCGACCTTCCCCAGTGTGTCCTGCAACGACCTCGTGGCCTCTCCATCTGACATGCCTTCTTTAATGCTCAATATTTCGTGTTCAGGTGCTTTCAGCTGTGAGCAGAGGCTTGATCGGATGGCCAGAGAGGCGGAAATACAGTGAAAACGTACCTTGTCTGACAGCATCAGGTCCGTAAGCTCACGCAGCATGCTTTGACGCTCTTCTGGCGAATGCGTTTCGTACCTGAGGTGACAGTATTGAGTAGCAGCTAGCGGGTAGGTGACGACGAGCGTTACCATCGTGTTTGCCAGTATCCGTATGCTCCAAGATTCTACAGTCACCGAGACGCGATTGGCGTCAGCCCTCGAAGAGTTGAGTTGGGAAATCCAACCTTGAAGATGAAGAGACTTGTGGGCAAAGAAAGCGGCGACATGCTCATAGCTCCGTATGATACAAGGGCAGCATTGTGACCAAGGTACCCGGCGAGTACGGTTGTCATCTTTCCGCCCACACAGTTAAGTCCCAGTTTGATGTCCTGCCAGTAGGACCCCGTTTTAGTTCAAGCGAGCGTCGTGCATATAACGAACTACTAAATACTTTTCCCTGAGTCCATTCCTTCACTTTACTTCGGGTGGTCTTGTCGGCGAGCTCTTGGTCAGTGATTACGTGTGTTGCGCCGAGCAAGGTAAGTTGTTGCTTTAGTTCCTCGATATTGGGTCTATCGGGGAGGCACATTAGATAGTTTGAGTGGACACAAGGAACGTTAGTTCACCGGTCACGAACTACGTTGATCGTGCGCAATTTGCGAGCCGCTGCAATCTGGATCACCGCTTGTCCCACAGCGCTGTTCGCTCCGTTTTGGATCACATAGTCACCCTTGGATAGGTTTCGGAAGTCTGAGAGCATCCCACGGGCCGTAGGAGGATTCACCTAAACAATAGTCTTAGTGATTACGTTTGAAAGATACATGGTGAGCTCACAGTCATAGTCGCCGCTCGTACTTCCCCCACTCTCTTATCTACTGGGATCACGTCTTTGGCATTTGCGTAGGCGTGAGAGGCCCATGTTCCGAACTGGGGTTTAGCCATGATTACCCAATCTCCGACTGAAATATTCTCAACCCCATCTCCTATGCGCTCTACTTGAGCTAGGCCTTCGTTTCCGCCCACGAACGATGGGGATGGCGTGCCTAAATCGTGTCGGACATCAGGTTTGGAGGGGTATACGCCTGAGCAAATGCTGGATCAGGACGGGGTAATTGTTAGGCTAAAGCAGGACTAGCCTTGTATAACGTTAAGGTCAGCTGGGTTGATCGGTGAGAGTAGGAACCTGACGCCTACATCTCCAGCAGGGACTTGCTCTGATAATGCGGATACTTTTGAGACAGATAGTACTTGGGCTGGATCACCAGTATCTGAATAAACAACGGCTCTTCTTGAGGAGAAGACACGTAAAGAAGTTGCGCTGGGTAGGCGACCACGTAGGTGTGTCGGTGTTAGCATTTTGTGAGTTAAGTTACGGCGGATCGCCAGCGTCACTCAAAGAGCATATGGAGTCACGTGTTTGGACTTCCCCTGTGGTCTGCTACCCCCAGTTGTTGTTACCCCTGTTGAGCCTCTCTTATTGTTCTCTTGGCTTCACCCCGACTCCCGAGCGGTTTGACCTTGTGTTCATGTAGCTCGTTAAATGTGTGCCCCCAAAATACATGTCACGAGGGGCTTCAGTAGCGGCATCGAGAATCTGGAGTTTTTCGCTCAAGCGAGGGGCAGATGCATATTCTGTTCGAGGGGGCACTCTACGGCCCTCTTACTCGTAGAATGGCTCGTTGTTTTCTCTATGATTGAATTATCAGCTCAGCTGACATAAACTCATTGCAATCACGTGCTAAACGGACGCGTTGAACAAACTTAAGACACGCGTCAACAACACTAGGTCAGTTATGGTTGAATAAATTATATCAAGGATTCTGCTGACCCACAGTCGCCTTCAGCTATGGCGATGCGTCTTGAGACTCCGTCGCGCATATGGGCGCGCATCGAGCAAGCCCAAGATGAAGAACTGCCTTCCCTCCCCTCGATGCCAGCTTTCGAAGATTCGGCATTCCCAGACGAAAGCGAAGGGATTTCGGTCCAGCATTCAGCCTATTACCCAACTCCCAATAAGCCAAAGCCCCCTTCGACATACACTCCTACCCCTCGCCCGAATAAAATTCGTGCTCTCTCCACCCCCCGGTCAACTGGCGAAACTACCGCTCGTGCACCAATCCAACCAGACAACTCTCATTCGGCTTCATCAACTCGCTCTCACGAACTGAGTACCGACTCATTACCGGAAGAGTATTTGCCCCCTCCGACCGAGGACGATGTCGAGTTGTCGATGTCGTTGACGGATGCTTTAGAATCTGTTAGTCGCTCTGGGTCCCCTGACGAGCCAGATCGTAACGAGAATCGAGCGCCGGCCCCTCACAAGTCGCTCAAGGATATTTATAACGACTCAAACATTTCGGCGCGTGATGCGGTGAGTGATTGTCGCCTTGGTCTTTTTTGTTCGCCTCTTGATCGTATAGCCAGGATGTCACCCGTCGTTCCAATAACCTGTCAGCTCACATCAAACCTTCGCCTCGTGCGCGCATTCCTGCCCAAGCACCTTCTCCAATTCCAACTCTCACCCACTCTCCACGCTCTGTCACCTCCGCCTCGTCTCAACACACCCCAACTATCCAACGACTGCCACTCAGTCCTGCCCGGGGGGATGCGTCGTATGGCTCGGTCTCCGATCGTAGCCGCAACTCGGCACCTGCTTCCCGCCCATCTTCTCGCGTTGCACAAACTCTCGACAGTGAACACGATATTTCTTATGATTCGCTGCCTAAGGAACCTAATTCGGAGCGGCCAGTATCGCAACACTCTCGTTCTGCATCAGTCTTAGAGCGGTCGCTTTCTCAAAGTCGCCTGAGCGCTCGACCTAGCCCAAAGGCTGCTCCTAGTGTGGCTCCTCCAGCAAGTGAGAGTGAAATCACCTACGACTCTGTTTCAGCGCCTTCTCTTGGCCGGTCCCACTCCCCTGGCCAACAGGGATTGGACGAAACTCCTGCTGTTAACACTTCTGTCGTCTCGTTTAATCCTACTCAACGCGCTATGACCGAGTCACCCGCTCCTTCGCCTGCCCAACCCCGTACCCGCTTCCCAATCCCCCAAACTCCTGGTAATGGGCTCGATGGTGGCTTGTCCGGAACGCCGCGTGCTCCACCTGCCTCGGCGTCCAACAAACTCAGCCGCTCGTTTATGATGCAAGTTATCAACTCAGCCGCTCGTCCTACTATGCGCCCGAAAGGCACCCCGTTTGCGCCTGGAAGGTTTCAAACTCCAGCAGTGCGCCGTGTATCGGAGGCGTATTTGGCATCCGCAGGCGGAGTAGGGAGCTCGAGCTTTGTCTCGACTGCGTCGTCGCATGATCTAGCCATTCATCGACGGGCGAATGCTTCGTTTGATGCAATTTCGCACGCTAGGGGCGGAGGTGGGGAGTTTGACCAGCGGAAGTTGAGGACCTATTTGCAGAGCCTGAACAACCACCTTTCGGAGGAGAACGCGATATACAAGGACGAGAACGTCGCGCTGAAGAGGGCTTGCTTGGAACTAATTGAGCGACTAGGAGCAAGGGGTGTGAAGGTCGATCGGAACACGTTATTCGGGGAGGGGGTGAGCATCGACTTGGACGCGGGCGATGACGGAGTGGAGAGGGACCCAGAAATCGAGGTTGTGGAAGATCTCAACGAGGAACTCGTCGCTGCTCTCAACAATGCCGAGGCCGCACACACCGAGGTAGAGGCTGTCCGTTCCGAACTCGAGGCAGCACAGGCCGACGCGACTGCCGCTCGAGAAGAAGTCGTCAAGGTGACGGACCAATGTAACGCGCAGATGGCTGAGCTCGAAACCGAGGTTCAAAAGGTCATCGAGAAGTTGCAGGGTCGGCTGAAAGAGCGCGAGGCCGAGGCGTTCCGACTTCGCGAGCAGCTTGTGGACCGAAGCCGGGATGGACATGAAGCGCACGAGGAGGCATTGACATTGGAACAGGAGCAGCGCACGAAGCTCGAAGCCGAAATCAAGCAGCTGGATGCAGAGGTCGCCAGGCTTGGCGAGGAAGGGAGGATGTTGAAGGCAGAATTGAGGGATGCAAGGACTGCATTGAGGAACGAGCAGATCGGGGCAGTCGAGGCGGTCGACAAAGTTAGGTCTTTGGAGAACGAGGCGCTGGAGTGGGAGAGAAAGGTGCAAGAGATGGAGCGAGAGCTGGAGGAGATGGATGCGTTGGTGAAGGAGCGAGATGAGGCTGCGAACGGGAGGGACGTCGCGCTGAACGAGAGAGACGAGGTTGCACGGCAACGCGATATTGCTGCCCGCGAGCGAGAGGATATGTTGGACGAGAAGGACCAGCTGCTTCACCAGCGGGGCGAAGCCCTCAAGCAGGTCGCCCAGATGGAAACAGCGCTTGAAGATGCCGAATCAAGAATCCTGGACGATGCGGAACAGATCAAATCCCTTCGAGGCAAAATCACCTCTCTCGAACGCGAACGTGCTGAACTCATGGATCGTTCTTCTCGAAGCCCCCCCGATACGGAGGACCGCATCCCGTTGCACGAACACGAAGCACTTGTTTCAGAACTCGAACGCCAGCTCGACGATGCTCACCGCGAGATCGCGCGGCTTACGACGGAGTCTCCCGCTGGTGCCGCTCTTGCTAAAGCAAAAGACCTGCGAATCGAGCAGCTTGAGAAAGAGAAGGAGGTATTGGCGGAGCGCGTACAGGTCATGCGTTCTGCTGGCTTCGGGGCAGGAGCAGGTGGCATGGGGACTCCTGGTAGGCCTTCGTTCTCGGCGAGCACGATGCACGGAACGCCGTTGAACCGCGTTGCAATGATGAATTTGAGAACGCCAAAGACGCCGGGAGCAGCTCTAAGAGACGTGAGTGTATTTATTATCGTCTTGGGTATTGGCTAGTAACTGAAGATTGAATATTTCAGCCCTCGTGGATGAACCAGAGTACGATGCATGGTTTCGCCGACCCCGAGGCAATTCATGCACGACTGCTCGAGGTCAATGCACGTCTAGCAGAGGCAAACGAGAGCATTGACGACAAGCTCGACAGGTTGGAGAAAGCTAGCGCCGACACTGTTGCTTCAAGAAAGAACCTGTACCTTGCGAAGGAGAAGATCACCAGCCTTGAGCGAGAAGTCGCACATCTTGGAAGGAGAGAGGAGCGCCTGGTCAAGAAGCTTCAGCGGTGCCGATGCGCAAAATGCCATATGCGGTTCGACGCATCTGCAGTTGCCCAGTGGGCTGACACGAGCACCCCGAGGTAAGCATTTCTGCTTGGCCAACGTATCTCCTACTTACGCAAAAATTAGCCTACTCGACGACTTGCTAACCGAACCTCCTACACCTGAGACTAAGACATCCCGCAACCTCCAAACTGCGCTTTTGGCTGCGAACACCCAACTAGAGAGCCTGCGCGCGGAATGGCAAAAGCTTGGACAAGAAAATGAGGCGCTCAGGGGAGCGGGTCGACAAGAGGTTGAACTGGCGCGTCAGGCCGAGGCCGAGATGAAGCGTACTTTGGATGAGGAGCGGAAACGAGCGATTGAGGCTGCGAAGAGTATCAAGGATGAGAAGGAGCGAGGGAAGGCTTTAGCTGACATGGTGCGGTCATTTGTCTTTGCTGTTTGGCTCTCGTATTAATTGCGAGCTCGCGGGTGTTTAGGAACTAGGCCGAGCTAGAGCCGCGATCGCAGAACTTGAGGAAGATCTACGTGCAGAACGGTCCAAGCTACGGTCGTTAGCAGCTGAGCACTCGAGAGTGGCGAGGGAAAAGACGGAGGTACTCGCGAAGCTTGAGAGAACAAACCAGGTGAATTGCCTCCATCTTATCTCGTGGGTGTTAGTTCATCCTAACAAAACGCGATTTTTAGGACGTTGATTCTGTCAAGGCTCAACTGGAACGACACAAGAACAATAACAAGGAGCTCGAAACAGAACTGAGGAGTAAGATTTTACAAGGTACCCTGAGTTAAATACTAATTTTTACGTCTCATTTCCTAGGCAATGCGATTGTTGAATCCAGGGCCCGTCATCTTGAGGCCAAGTTGCACGAGAACAACCTGCAGATTGAGAATTTGCGGTCAGAGCGCGAAATTCTCGCCCGCGATCATGAGCAACTGCGGAAACGATTTGAGGAAATTACCGAGGTTCGTTTATCATTTCGTACCACAGAGAGCAAGCCTGAAACAAAGTTATAGCGCGCTGAATCTCTTCGCCAACGGAATGCTAATTCCCAAAGCGAGCACGAAAAGCGTCAACATCGCCTCGACATGCAAGTCACGGAAATCGAATCGCTGCGCGCTATGCTTGCCGAGCGCGAAGCCGGCATGAAAGACATGGCAGCTGCAATGCATATTGCGCGCGGGGCTCAGTCCGACGCTGAACACGTCGTGCGCTCACTTCAGGCCGAGTTGAAACGCGTCAAGTCAGAAGCAGACCAACTTGGGACCGATATCGGGCAACTCAGGTCGGAACGCGTCGGGGAGAACGGTCACGAGAAGGATCGGCAGGAGCGTGCGCGGGTTCAAGCACAAGTCCAGATGCGGGCCTTGAACGAACAGTTGCAGTCAGCGAAGGATGCTGCAGGCCAATTGCAAGCTCGTTTGAGGGACCATGCTGCAACTTTGTATGCACCTTTTGCTTATTTATCTCTCAACCTGACCTGAGCTATTTGTTTTGTAGGAAACCCGAACAAGTCGAGAATCTGAAGAAGATACACAACAAGGAGTGCAAAGGACTCATGGTGCAAATTCGGTATCTCAAAGACAAATTCTATCGCGAGTCCCTATTGCGCCAGGACGTATGTTACCAGAAAAAGTATCTTATCCAGGTTCTGAATGTGTACTCCAAGTCGTGCGTACGAGTGTTCCAGTCCAGCCGAGCCATACTGATTATTTTGGATAGAAATGAGAAGATTGAACGCGCACTCGCTCGGCCAGGGTTCCCACATGAGAAGCCGCCTGCAAAGGCAAGAAAGTCGCTGAAGAGTGTCGCAAACGCCATATTATTCGTTACTCGAGCCCAGTACGTTTAGACCTTAACCTCGATCCCGAGTGTGTTGCTAACAGCGATCTCAGGCGCCTCAGCGCCGACTGGCGACAAAAGAGAAAGGTCAAGCCTGCGATCAATGCAGCTCTGGAGGAGGTTCGTCGTCACCGGGCGGTACCTAGTCGCGCATGAATGTTCTCGGATGCTTTTCATGTTGATTTGATACTTGTACAACACGCTTTGTCTTGTTTTTGAGTTAACATTATGTGACTTGTATGTTATTCGTTGTTCTGGTGAAACTAGTATTGGATTTACTGTTTAGATGATTGTTTGCTGGATGTTAAGATTTTTACGGCGTTCTTGGAGAACACATAACTCAGCCCGCTCCATACTGTCGTTATCGCCACAGTCAACCTAGGCCGAGCATCAGCTTTGCGCGCTCGATGAAGAGGCACAGGAAGTTACGAACTGAAGGGCGGAGAGCTGTAAAGAAAGATCCAGGGGTAGTATAGGAGCAACGGTGGTCGTCCCCATCAGCGCGAGTTGTAGGACGGTATTTAGCTACGAATAAGGACGGGATGAGTGTGATGGCGGAAGGATAAACAAGATGTGAACCTTGCTGATGTCGGTTGGACGAACTTCGGCGGAAGGGATACTAAAGTCCCAATACCTCGCAAACGTTTTCTACGCAGTAACACAATGAGTAAATAATCGGCCCGTTTGAGCCTTTGAGCTTACGGGAGGAGGCAATGAGATATAACGGTAATAAAACGCTGAGATGCTCAGTCCGATGTCCCGGCCAAGGACAATAATGGCCAAAGGGACTACACGTCAAGGAAGTGAGTGGCCAGACTGGCAGTCTCCTCGAAGGAATTACCCGGCAAAAGTCCCTTGATAGCCAGAGTTACCGTCAGAGTCGTCATTAGTGTCTTGTCCGCCGCAGGGTCGAGGATGGTCCCGAGCACGGTACGCATATTCCATTTCCTTGCAATGTAGCCATCCATCTGTGGTCACGACCCTCGTCAGATCAACATATATGTTGCAGAAAAATACAAAACGGCTCACCCAATCGGTAATTCCAGCGTATAATAGCAGCCCCGATGCTAGACCATATCTCCCTTCCAAAATTGACCACCCAAGTACCGGACATGACAAGATCCGGGATGCAGTGAGTGCATTGGGGATAGTGTAGATGTTCTCGCGGACGGTAGGCTTTCTAGCGGATGGTCCATCCTTTCCGTCAGAAGGGTTGGGAGGCGAAGTGTGAACTGGGGTCTGCGACCGCCATTGCGTGGTAGTGAACGTACGAACAGTCGGCACAAGACCCCGCCGAGCTAATAGTGAGCTAGTATGACAGCATAGTCGCCTGCTTGGAGGGCACAAAAGTGACAGCGTACGATAGCAAGGCTGCACAAGACGTCTGGTGGCTTGAAACATAAGTTTTGGTATTTGCTGGTGGTTGCTGAAGCAGCATCACACGGCTCACGTCACTGAACCCTGAGTGTAAACCCTGTTGGAGATGCATTGATAAATAAATTAGCAGGGCTAACTGGCGAGATAGACTCGGACATGCGTTCCATTAGCAAAAAGTGACGAGGGAAATTATAAGAATCAGGATACAATGGGGTGTGGATATTGAAGTTCTAGGCAGCGCACGACTTTAGTAGGCACAATACGCAACACATAACAGCGGGAAGCCAGCCATAAGCCCAACCCAAAAGAAAACATTTCCAAGGACCTTGTTCCTTTTGATGATCGGAAGTCTGCCTACAAATATTAGCGGGATTTGAGACATCTGCCACCACATTGAGGTCAGCATCGAGAACAAAAGCGCGTCGAATCTTGGACACAAACCTGCATCACGAACAAGTACATCCTGATCTTCTTTGTCACTACGGCCATGACGAGTTCATGAACAAGCGCCGAAAGGAGGAATGTGAGGAGCGTTGCAGAAAATCTGGAGACGCGCTTGGAGGATAGCGAAGCTTGGTAAACGTGGCGAAGAAGGAAGGCATGTACTGGCTTGTTCCATTTGCGCGCATACTCGTCAAACGATGTAGAGTTCCACCTATTCAAGGTGTTAGAATTTGTTTGTATAGGCATTTGCCTGAGCTTACCAGTCTTGGTAAAACTCCCGGTCCCCAAAGCTAAGAGATACAAGTATCAAATCCTTTCTGAAACATTTATAGTGGACTCACCAAGACAGCTCAGCAAAGCCGTTGCAAATGCATTCTGATCGAACGGATTAACACAAATCTAAATCCACAATGCGCATATACTCACCGAATATAATGTAAAATAGAATAAGATACGATAGCTTCAAAGGACAAATCAAGATTTGCTACCAGATGCAAAAAGCTAGCTTACCATGAACGGCAGCGCAAGATCAAGCATTGACCTCCAGAACGATTGTTCAGAAGTCGGTGTCAACGGTATAATGTAATGCTCGGCGATGGTGTACAGTAAAGTGAAAGTACCAAAAGTGGCGACCGTCTTTTCGAAAATATACATTGGCCGGATCCTATAGTGCAAAAAGTCAAGTGAGTAGATCGGCATTGTACTAAAAAGCAAAAGGAGCATGCCTCTCGGTGCGCGGGTACTCAAGCTCGTAACACAGCTGCTTCAACGTCAGATAAAGAAATGGCATCCTTAAAAAGATGTACTCACGGTTGGCACCACCTGAAAGTCTAAGAAGTTTGTGTATGTGAGATTGGTGGGGAACCGCACTCGGTTTTTCCCACTCGATGTAAGTTCCGCATCCATCTGATTCAGGCTCTGAGCCAGCGAAGAGATGTTGGATGCAGGGTGAGAGGTGAGTGGGTGGAGCGGCAGCGACGGTATGTCTAGCCCTGGAATGTAGGACGATGTGTGCGGCGTGGCTGGAGCGCTGTCCCCCTTGACCATGTTGCTTGCACTTGCCGTAACTGCTCGCTTCCGCAGACTGGTTGGTTCATCCTTCTCAAGGGGCGGAGTGCCAACCGGAGTGGCTGATCGGGTCCCCGGTGCGCTAAGAGTAACCTCGACCTCCTTGACTTGGGCAAGTGCAGTGTCATATCCACCTGCAAGTTCCACCGATGTCTGTAACTGTGATTCTGTGACTGCGTATGTGCGGGAGAGGTCGGCGAGGTAGCCGTTGGTTGCCACGTAGGAATATGTCTTCATGAGCATGACTAACGTGTGTAGAGTGAAGAACCCGGATTGAACCTGGCATGATTATTTTAGGCGATGCGCTGGTTCAAGTGTTTAGCACTTACCCAAGGCCACTCGCGGGTAAAGGTCCATCGGATGGCAAGGCCAAGCGTAACAGTCTGATAAACATGCAAAATAATTTGCCCAGTGTAGTAGTACCGGATATAGCCTTTCTGTATGGCCTGAACAAACGGTACGCAGATAAAGGTCGAACAAACAAGGACAGCGTCGCTGATGGCCAAAGTTACCGCATCCCGAGTAAAAAGCGTCGCAAACACCAGACTAAGTGGATAACCATTCTGGAAAAAGTTGTTCACGTAGGTTCGAAGGAGCAGCAAGAACATGCTAATCCAGAAGAGCGAGTAGAATCCCCTGAATGGGTCGGAGCCAGAGGCTTCAAAGGCAGAGCTACGTGGTGTGAAGCTGATGGCCGCTCGGAGCTGCTTGGAATCGGCTTGGCGGTACGGCTGGACATATATTGTACCATCCCGTGTTTGAATGTGAGATCCGCCCTTTGATATGGCGGACGTGGAGACCGTAGACATTGTGGGGACCTCGAGAGAGGAGCCAAAGGGGACAGTGGTGCGAGATGGCCGATTCCTGAGTTATATAGGAAAGTCGGGCGGTCAGTGCGCAGCCTTTACGTGAGATAAACAAGAGGGGTGATCGCGTACGCCATAACTCAATAGTAATCTATGCACTACAATAGTTTCGGCGCTCGGACAAGGTTTGATCACTAGCGCGTTCGGAGCGGCGACGTAGTCTAATGGAAGTGGCCGTCGAGAACAAAATGTTGTAGCGCGCCGCGCGCGGGAATGCCCGTCGTCATCGTATCACGTGATCAATTCCCGCGACTCCAGCTCGGCCTCCGCTTCTCGTGTGACCGCTGCTCCAGCGGCCATACCCAAAAATCAAGCTGGGGACAAAACTGCCGGGGCCGATATATGGGTGTTCTGTGTCAATGGGCTGGCCTCCATGTTAAATCTCTGTATCTACTGCAAAACATTCGAGGTCTACAGGACACTTCCCTACTGGTTGGCAACGAATGGCTGAAACCCCAAGCACGTCACCCGTGAGGTGCCAGTGAAGCCATCTTCCCGAGAACCGTGTGTGAAAGTGGAGTATATACGTCACTGGATGTCTCCCGTCTTGAAGGCTGGTCCATGTCCGATCTGAGTAACTCTCTTTTCCTTCCTCGCACATGCGTTCTCCCCTCCTTAGAAGTGTCTGGTTCACCTAACTAGTGTCCTCCGAGTACCGCCCAAGATATGTTGGCCGAGCGTTCACCCCATCGTTGGGTATTTCAGGTGTGCTCTGGTCGTAAACATGACCACGATGCTGAATTTTATTGACACCCTGGCACTTATTCCAGCAACTCAAGGCTGACAGAAGAGGGAACCTTGGTTGACCGGTGAGCAGTTTGAAAAGAGCTCTCGCATCGTGCACAAAATGATTGCTATGGGCAGATGCCAGACGGAACAAGGCAAAGCACACCTCAGGTAACATCGCCCCTATATTAATGAAAAGCAGTAAGTTTTACCAGGGTTATAACGATACTGCACTACCGGTAGTAAGCTGTGGACGCCTGGGCCGCATACATGCGGATTCTGCGAGCTGAGTCCATATTCCAACCCAACCGGGACGGCGACCTACTTGAGACCCGGGTTGGGCAGGCGCTTTGAAGAGATTTTCGGAAGTTTGGAATCGAAACGAAGCGGCACACGGTGGGGTACCAAACGGAGGGCCAAACTCTCCAGGTCAAAATGCATCTCCGTATACTAACCTCAACGCAAGACAGTCCTGAGTCGAGATTGGCGCCAGAGGCTCAACACGCTCAATAAATGCTGTAAATGACTTTCTACGCGGGGATCGACCCAAGCACCGATAAACTTCTCGTTACCATTACGAACCACTTACGTCGGCTTCCTAGCCCAGAACAAGTAATTACACTCTACCGAACCCAACATCCCGCGAGGCAAAAGCTCCCAGGTGCCCTTCCAAGGAACATACGCGATCCCCTTCACCTCCGCTTCGATCCTCGTCGGCGCACCGACCGGGCCGTCCGGTCTTCCAAACCCAAGCCAGCCGGCAATGTCCAGTTCGCCGACGGACCCGCCAAACGTGCGCGAGATCCAGCCGAGGTCGTCTCGGAAAAAGGCGACGAGCTCCGAAGGGTTTATGAATTTGCTGTGCGTGTGGGTGCCGCGCTCCACGAGGCCTAGGACGCGCTCAGCCATCAAGATGGTGAGGAAGTAGGAGACGGGGGTGCGGGCGATGGTGGACAAGAAGAGGTGGCCGCCGGGCTATTCCGAGGTTGATTACGATGGGTTGGACGATCATAAGGGGAGATGGTCATGAAAAAACAAGGTTGGATACCCACTTTGACTAGCTTTCCGCAATTTCTTAGGAACTCGGCGGGCCGATCGACGTGCTCCACAACCTCCATCGCGCAGACCGCATCAAACTGGGCGCCTTCCCGCACAAGTTCTTCTGCGCTCGCATGCCTGTACTCGAGAACATTCTTTGCCGACGCTCTGTCACCGCCAAAGGAGGGATCTGCAGAAGCGTGAATCGTAGCAATGTTGATATTCGACTGGGACGCATCGACACCGAGCGTGCGGGCCCCGAGGCGCGATAGACTCTGCGTATGTCCAGTCAAACGTGCAAGCTCGGGTTTAGGCTATGCGTACGTTACCTCTGAGAGCAAGCCGCCTCCACAACCTATATCCAGTATGCTCATTCCCTCCATCGTTCTCGCGCTTCGCTCGCTTCCACCCACGCTTGATGACCCGCTGTCCGATCTCCACCCTGCCCACTCGTCCTCTTTCGCATCGTCTTTACGTGTCTCTTGGAGCTTCTCCACGATCCATTGTACACGCACGGGATTCATCCGATGCAAGAGTGCAAACTCGGCACTGTCGCTTTCGTCCCACCATTGAGATGACAGCCGGGAAAAGTGGGCAACCTCATCGGGGTTGATTGAAGAGGGTAAAGGCCTAGAGACTAGCCTAGATGAATGAAACTGCCTTGTCGCGAGAGCGCGAGTCAGACCGGAGCGCAAGATGGTGCGGATCATTTGGTGATCAGCTGGCGCTTAATACAGCCATGGCACCCTGAGGATATGATAGACAAATAAATACCGACGCCCTTGGCGCGGACATGAAAAAATACAGGGGCAACACGCGTGACAGTTCTAGGTACTGGAGTTTGACACGTGGTAACTGCCGTTGTCCCACGCTAGGGGTTGAAATGCAGCGTGGCTTGAGCATGCCTCCGCCCGACAGATGGGCGTGTGCCAAGGGCTAGCGGTGCTGACCCACTAATGACCATGTGCCAAAAGCAATCGACTGGGCGATAACAACCAACCTGATAAAATAAACAAAAAGGTAATGATATCCAGAAGGACATGTGTTCCGAAAAATTGGTAGGCGACATTATGAGGCAGACGCACGGTCAACTCTAGTAAAAGGCGAGGGTTGAATGCGATATGTGTTCACCTCTGTCGCTGAATACCTACTGGTCGTTGGAGGCTCATGTTTCAGCCAGTTTATTTGAATCCGGGTTTGTGGGTCACGTTCGGTTCGTGTTATGCCTCAGTCTGGCCAACACTCTTGCCCATGTATATGCCAC
This sequence comes from Ceratobasidium sp. 414, assembly GCA_019616945.1. NCBI lineage: Eukaryota > Fungi > Basidiomycota > Agaricomycetes > Cantharellales > Ceratobasidiaceae > Ceratobasidium > Ceratobasidium sp. 414. The sequence goes on from WSTK01000038.1 coordinate 56,484, forward strand.
AAAGGCTACTCGTATCGATATCAACTCATTTGTAGAATAACGGTCACCGTTCGTCTCATTTCCACATATCTATTCACCGTTGTTTCAATTGAATCTTTAATTTATTTCTAAATTCACCCATTACGGCGGGCTCATGCATCGCTCCGGACTTCCTCCAACCCTGCGGGATACACCAACCCACCCTGCCTCCTAACCTCATCCAACATCTCCATAAACACCACACTATCCTCCAACGAATACCTCTCCGACTGCAGTTTCCCATCCCGGATCTGCCGCGCACACTCGTCTGCTTCCCAGAAGTATCCTAAGCATGGACTTTACGTTAGATCGACGTCATGATGGGATAAGATGTGCCGAAGAAATACCTTGGCCCGGAATCTTAAAGTCATGTGTGGTCGGTTCTTGGTCGTATAGGCTCACGATAAACTGTTCAGGACGGTACGGTTCTGGTGATACATGCAGGTATCCCTAAATCCAAAGTCCCGAAATGAGCATATGGACGGGGTAGGTTTGCCAAGCATCGGCTAACCTTGTCTCCTTGGATGGTGACGCAATACGGCCGCATCGTATTGGCTGTCATTGAGCATGTCAGATGGGCAGTTGCCTGGAGTTTGTCAAAGACAAGCGTAGCAGAGGTGGTCTCGTCGACCGGCGATAGCTTGCTCTTCATGATACTCGCTGTGATAATCGGCTTGGTCTTTTGGTTTTCTGGGTGATCATATAGGATCATACACGCCCTGCATCACCCAAATACAGGGGAGTTAGTGGACTAGTCGGGTATATGCGATGATACGCACCATGTAAATGGGTAGATACCCACATCTAGTAGCCCACCACCCCCGAGCTCGGGGTTATACAGCCTGCTCTTGGGATTTTTTTCGAACATGAGGGACAGATCCGCATACACCCTGCGCACACCGCCTAGGACCTTTTCCTCGTGGACTAGGCGCTGGATCTCGCGGCTGATGGGGAAGAACCGGGTCCAGACCGCTTCCATAAGGAATAGGTTCTTGGATGTGGCGACTTTGGTGAGATGCGCCGCTTGGCGGGCGTTGATTGTGACTGCATTGGGAGTAGGTTAGTCGAAAGTGGGCGACAATGGAGTGGCGAGGACTTGCATGCTTTCTGTTACAACAAGGGAAGCGAGGGAAGTGAGTTGTGATAGCGTGTCGGCATAGATTAGATTGGGCTAGAACTGACCTCGCAGAGCACATGTTTACCGGCTTCAAGCGCAAGGAGAGTGTTCTTGTAGTGATGGCTGGCTAGAAGTCAGTCGGAGGGTTTTCAGGAAGCGCGCGGTGCTCGCCTGTGAGGGGTTGCGACGTAGATAATATCGATGTCTTGGATCTTGACTAGTTCTTCGTACGAGCCGCATGGGATGACGGACGAGTCGGCGCCAACTTTGGTGATGAACTCTTTGGCTTTATCGACGGAAGACGAAGAGCCGACTGCAATGATTTTGTGTGCGATATCGTGGATGTTACGGGTTGTCGGGTCCACGGGGAGATCTTTCGCAAACGCCTCTGCGATACCACCCTATTAAAAGTAGTGATTATAGGGACCGATTACGGATGGAGATCCCTCGCGTACCGTGGCTAGGATCCCCCAGCGAAGCGTAAAAGTCGACGACATGTTGTGTAATCTGGCAGAGGGTGTGGTCGCTGTCCAAAGGGGTTTGGTCGTTGCGGGTAAGTCACGAGTGCAAGTGCTGATGCTCCAAGGTTCAAAATGCCCCCCTTTTATATCTCACAATTCCCGTTCTCATTCCCGTTCTCATTCCCGTTCCCATTCCCGTTCTCATTCCCGTCCTCGGGACAGGAGCGGGAACGGGAATGAGAACGGGAATGAGGACGGGAATGCGGACGGGAATGCGGCGCCGTGGGTTGGCAGTTAAGCGCCCGGCTCTTCGTCGCCGGTGATGATCTGGAAGATGGACTCGTGGTGGCTGGCAGTTAGGGGTTATATTGAGAGCGCGTGCCCCGAAGTGGATCGGAAGCGACGAGGAATACAGTCGGAACCTCGTACATCGGTGGAGGAATTGCGCCAATTTCCAAGATAAATGCTTGCATTACGACGGATAGAACCCCGTATGGAAACTGGTACTCCCCCATTTGGGGATGTCGCGGTCACGTGTCCGCGTTTGGAATAACCTCTCTTCACTTGGCTCAATTCACTTGGAGGCTAGGCATCGCGAGCTCGACGGTGCCAGGGCGGTGGCAGGGTTGGCGACGGCGCACTGCTTGATGAAATGGCGGGGAATGAAACCCCCGTCTGTAAATTAGTGTCCATTTGGTAGTTATCATATGGCAGTGACGTCGCTAATTTTCACTGGCGTGGTTTGGCAGTGGCTGGTTGTGCGACGCTTGTACTCGACCGCCACGTAGTCTGCCGCAGCGAATCCGAGCCGGGAAAAGAGCCGTCGATCGGTTCGTACCCCGCTCGTTGCCGCCCGCGGCGTCCACGCCCTCGCTTCCACCGGCGCCCGCGTTGCCTCGTTGACAGTGAGCCTGGTTCCCACAGTCGACCACCGCTGAGGAACCGTGTGGCTGATTAGCGACGGCACGTGTATTCCTAATCGCGACTAGCCCCTGTGTCGAGCCCAATCATCAAGCTTAGGAGAAGCCGGTGAGCTTCTTGCAGTCGGCGCCTATACACTCCACTCGCAGGCGGGCTGCCCGCTGACCCCCTATCCGCTAGCCGTGCCTGGTGCTGTTTGCTCCTGCGCCCGCCTATGCCTCCCGTTTCTACCGTGGAAGCATCCCACTGACCAGTTGCTTTTGGTGCCCACCCGATCTCAGATTCAGACGCGTCGGTCTGTTGTTCCGCCAAAGTAGTACGTGCTGCCTCGCGTTTGCCACGTTCCCTGCGCTGGTTTCCCCCGTCTGGCGTGCTGCGCTCACTGCTCTCCCTCTAGATGGCGGCGGTCGCCCTTATTAATAGCACCCACAAGATGAACGGCCAGACACGACCCCTACGCGAACAAAACGCCCCGCCGTCTGCGACCCAGGGCAGATCCTTTCAAAAAATTCGAAATCTACCAGGGACGCTTCGCGCGGGACTCACGAAACGCTCGACCAACGACCTGACCGCCGAGGGAGACCACACCCTCAAAGCACCCAAGTCCCGTCCGCGCCGCGAGTCTAACAACGGTGATGGCGCGCGCCGGCTGTTGGGCCTTGGCCTGCGACGGACAGAGAGCAAGGCGGCGCTTGCCCAGGATGGTGCGAGCCCGCCCAAAGACAAGCGGGGGTGGACCCCGTTTAGGGCACCGACGCTACGTATTGCCACACTCTCGTCGCCAGACTTGAACAAGCTCGCCGATGATGCTGACGTGACGCCGTCTATATACGCGCTCATTTCAGCCCCCAAGGTCAGGCGACCCTCGGTCCAAAACGTCCACAATCCTCCGCCGAGTACGCCTACTCGTGCCCACCGTCCGCCTTCACCTGCTTCACCAACGCCGCGACCGCGTCCGACCGGTCCGTCGTCGTCGGGTGCTTCTCCCGGGTCCCGGTCTCGGTCACCAACTGCATTGACCCAGCGTGCGTCTTCGAGATCTCTATCTCGTACGACAAGCCCAACCCGCCGTCCTCCGCCGCTCGCTTCGACTTCTACCTCAAATGTCACAGCCGAAGGATTACCGACCATTGCCCGCCAGTCCCCCAGCTCGCCTCCACCTCTTTCATCGCCACCTGTTTCGCGCCGACCCTCTTCTCCCCCAGTTACGTCACGAGGATTCGCAAAGGGTCATCAAACCAAGACTAGCACATCTTCGCTAGCGCCGGCGCCTTTTCACGAGGAGATCCGCTCGGCCACATCGTTTCTCGTCAAAGAGTTGGCCAGGCAGCCTGGTCATATCAAGAACAAGGACTGGGAAGAGGTTCAACTGAGGTTGAGCCCACTCGCGCGAGCTGAACGGGTGTGGGGCCCCAGTGGGGCGGTGGTTTGTAGCCAGCTGGGATCGCCCGGGTCGGGGTCCAAAGCGGCCGAGCGAGAGAGGAAATACTTTGGAGATGCGTTGCGGGACGGAGTCGTGCTTTGCCAGTCAGTTTGTGATTATTATTTTAATTTGGCTACTAATCTCGCGTACAGGCTGATGAACAAGCTGCGACCTGGCATCGTTCGGAAAGTTGGGAACAAGGAAGACGGTTCTCGTAACATCCGGAACTTTCGGTATGCGGCGGCCATGTATGGAGTCGATCCTGACGAGATCTTCGAAGACGAAGACCTGCTGGATAATACTCCCAACGGACTGGGCAACGTCGCGCGCACACTGCTTCACCTAGCGAGCTTAATCGAGAGCGAACGGCAGAGCTTTGTGGTTGTGCACGACCACGGCAAGGCCAAATCGACAGTCTTTGTCAGCGCTTCGCGTATCGCAGGCAAGACCGAGCCCGTGCAGTTTGGCGAAAAGGTCGAGGGGTTTGGGATGACTCAAAGCGGAAATGCAAACGGGGGACGCAGCCCGTACGGAACGCTGAGTCGGCAGATGGGCGTCATGTCCAACCCAGAGCTCGCTTCAGCAGCCCGACCGACCAGCCCGGCGGGGGGGAGGGACAAGGTCCCACCGGTCGCGCTCGGCCATCGACCATCGCAGCGTAATTCATCCATGTCACCTGCGCCGTCTGCGCCGTCCAGTCCCAAGCTTGTTTCGCGCTCGCCGAATCATTCGCCCAAGGCCAAGCTGACGCGCATGGTGACTCCTGAACTGAGGGGCCTGGAGAAGCCCCGCCTCGAAATGCGCCGCCCATCAGTTGGTCTGCGCTCATTCGGCGAGCCGAGCGCTCCGCCTCCACCGTTATCTCCCCGTCGCAACCCTGCCTCTGCCCCAAACCAACGCCAGTCGGCGACGTCAATAATGACGAATTCAAGCCAGATGACAGATTCGACTGCGGCATTTTCGTCACTCTTGGATCCACGCTGCTCGAATGGATTCGGCACTATGCGCACAAACACAACCGAAGCCACCTCTCCCTCGTCTGGGATCCCATCGTTTTCGCGGTCCGAGGCAAATGAGGCAGCCAAGGCTGTTTTGCTGACCGAATCGCCCAAGGCACCACGAGCGCGGCTTTCCGAAAATGGAAACCCTCAGGCAGATCGACCTCAGTCGCCGGACGAAGCACAAGCGCCTACTGTCTCTGGCCCTGTTGGTGCGCGAACGAGCACTAATAGGAGGGACAGGCGGCCGTCCGAGGCTGGGGCAGATTTAATGCGAGTGAACGAGGAGCCCGACGAGTCGAGTACTAGTGCAATTGCCCCGTCTAAACTGCTTGCCCGACGCCGCGACCGGATTCTGGACACGATCGATACGAGCGGGAAACGTGTGGCCAGAAAGTGGCCTGATGACTTTGATAGTGCTTTGGATGCCGAGACGAATCCGATCGACGAGCTCGAGAAGGAACTTTTGGGTGGAGATATTACGAGCACGAATATGGATATCGAGGTGAAGATCCCTCCGGCACTGCGCCCGATCGCTATCCCAAGCAGGTCGGACATGCCCCCGCCACCGTTGCTGTCGCCCGAAGAGATGCAGACGCGGAGTCGGCCCATTTTGGTACCGCGCAGGAGCAAGCGGTATAGTGGCGAGAGCTCGGTGCTCCCGTCGCCACGCGAGGGGATCATGCTTGGTGCCGCACGCGACGGCAGTCCTTCATCTGGCGCCGAGTCGTCTGGGCCTGGTGGTCTGCCGTCTCCTCTCCGCCGACCGAGCAGCCGGAACACGAAGCGGTATGTGCCCAAGGGGTCGACGCCGCCTGGGAGCGAGATTATGGATCGGCGAGTGTCTCCATCGGGCGTGGGTCCGTCGCCGTTGTCTCTGGGCCAAGGCTTGCCAAACGAGACGCCGCGGGTGCCGTTCCCACGCGCCGTGTCGACCGAGTGGGCGCCGGGGTCGAGGCTCCCGACTTTGCCTTCGTCTTCGGAGACGCTGCGCGAGGAGACTGCGGGGAAGGAGCAGAAAGGGAAGGAGAAGGAGAAGAAGCGGGTGCAGGAACCTCCAGCTCGATCCCCAACCCAACCTCAGCCTCAGCGTCCGTCGGCTCCGCGCGGGCGACACCAGTCCGAGCATGATTCGCAGCGCCTGGCCAAGCTGCGTCTTGGCTCGATGGACGAGGTCGGCGCTCGGAGGACGAGGATTGAGAGTATGCTGGAAGGAGTCCGGAGCGAGGAGAGGTTGGCCCAGAGTCCGCTGTCGCAACCGCGGGGGCAGATCCCACGTCGGGTATTGGCCGTGAAAGCGGAAGGGCAGCCCGCGGTTCATTATGTGAGTGTCAGCTGGGGCGTTTAGAATGCGTTATGCTGACTTTAACCAGTCCTTGGGCGATTGCATTGGTAGAGGGCAGTTTGGCTCGGTGTATCGCGCCTTGAACTTGACTACCGGGCAAATAGTCGCCGTCAAGCAGCTCGCGGTCGACGGTCTCAAGCCAGAAGAGGTCAAGAACTTGAGGAGAGAGGTCGATCTCTTGAAGAGTCTGTCGCATCCCAGCATCGTCAAATACGAGGGCATGGCGCAGGACGAGGAACATTTGAGCATCGTTCTAGAGTATGTATCTCTTGGCATATGATTCTACCCTTATACTAACAAACAATCACAGGTATGTCGAGAACGGTTCGCTTGGCCAGACCCTCAAGGCCTTTGGGAAGTTAAACGAGAAGCTCGCGGCGGGCTACGTGATCCGGATCCTCGAGGGACTTCACTACCTCCACCAGTCTTCGGTTGTGCACTGCGATCTCAAGGCTGCGAACATCCTCACGACCAAGAATGGAAATGTCAAGCTCTCTGACTTTGGAGTGTCGTTGAATCTGACTGCGATGGAGAAGGTTAACGAAGTTGCAGGGACTCCAAACTGGAGTGAGTATTACGTTGATGAGTCGTTCCGCGTACTGATGTCGGGATGTAGTGGCTCCCGAGGTTATTGAGCTCAAGGGAGCTTCGACCAAGTCTGATATCTGGTCGCTTGGGTGTGTTGTCATTGAGCTGTTGACGGGACGTCCACCGTACGGAGATATTCCCAATGGGCTGACTGGTATGTCTACACCGCCCGCCCTATACGCCAGGCCTGATCAAATCTCAGTGATGTTCCGTATTGTCGAGGACGAGAGCCCGCCGATTCCAGAAGGCTTTTCACCAATGCTGAGGAACTTTCTCGAGCTTTGCTTTAACAAGGACCCGAACTGCCGTCCTAGCGCCGCGATCCTGTTTGAGCATCCTTGGCTCAAGCAGAATTGGGGAGCGCACAAGGTGAGCGGCAGCCTTTTCGAATTTGAACACGTATACTCACAGATGTCCCAGGAACTCCGTCCTCAAGATAGTATCCCGTTCCTGCGCAGGGTCAGCGCCGACCTCCAGCGGTCCGACGTAGCGCGCCACCTGGCCATCTCGTTGGACCCTAGCATCTACAACGGGATCACGTTTGACGACATGCAACACTCGCCTCTCATTCGCTCTCCCACTATTATGCCCCATCCGAATGACGAAACTCTCTTCACTCAGCACCAGTTCACGGGTAACTCGTTCAGCAAGCCTGTCAACTGCAATGTATGCGACCAACCCGTCAGGAAACACCCCTTGATCTGTGACTATTGCCGGCTCATCGTCCATGCCCGTTGCGAGCAACAAGGCTTCGAGTTGCCTTGCGAACGCCGCATACGAAACGTCCGCCACGAATCTGGGCCTCAAACTCCCGTGCTCAGCCCCACGTCATCTTCCCCGCCAAACCATCCAGACTTGGTTCTTCACGCTTCGACCTCGGTATACAATAAATTTTGGAAGAAACGTACGTCGCATGAACCCACAAACGGTCACCTCCCTACCGTTGTCGTTTCCGGGCGGCCACCATCGGACGCTCGTTCCCGCGACAGTGAAGACCGGGGGAAGAGCACGGGCACCAGGTCCCGGGCGACTAGTACTCATACCACTCCAAGCGCGATAGAAGTTATCCCAGAACCCGTCCCTCCGACCTCGCCTACACACCTTGAACCCAAGCCTCGTCAGCACCGCCGGCAGGTGTCCGATGCACCGAGCTTACACCATACGCCGGATCTTCCTGGGCCGGCTAGGTCGGATACTATGGCTGAGCGCCGGGCTCGAAAGAAGGACTCTCAGAACTCAAAATCGGATAATTGTGTTGTTCAATAGGCACTTTTTCCTTATCTGTCCACGGGATTATTTTGTTTCTTCCTTTTTTTTTGGTTATCGACGATTTGCAAAGCACGGAATGGCGGATTTCCTCTTGACTTCAATATTGTGTACTCTATTGGTTTTTTTCTTAGTTCTTCACTAGTTTTTCTTTTCGTTTCTCGTCACATTCGCATCGTTGTTATCTCTTGGACTGAGTTTGGTGGTCACTATTTCTTGTCTCATTCTCGAGGGTTCCTCGACTGTATTTCCATTGTAGCTGTGTTGTATATGCGTGTGAATACATGAAAGATTTTGGATTGAATTGAGCGCGTAAACTCGCCAGGTAATTTGACAGTTCTTGCTTTCCGAGCTCAGGCAACGGATGGCCAAAAATGACTTCATTTTACAAAAATAACGATTATTTCTTTCAAGTCTGCACTCAGTGCAATTGCCCAAGAGTACGCGAGAGGTTGTATGCCTAAACAAAGCACGTCAGAAAATAACCGTGGAGAGAGGTGACGAAATAACTGACAGCTGAAATCAAAGTGACGTGCTACAGGACATTCAAGTGCATCAGCGCAATCCGACAAATGGAGTTAGATCCACGCACCGTGAACCCCTGTACGGCGTTGCCAAGCCCTTCGCCCGCCGCACTAATCTCTTCAGACCAGAGTCCGCAGTGGTTTCCATCTATTCAACCGGAGTCAGGACTACAGCGGAGACGGAAGCTACCAAGCACTCACAGCCCAAGAAGTCCTCAAACATGGATACCGCCTTTTGCAAGAGCTTCTTGTCATGCGCTCCGCACCGGGTGAGAGCTTCCACGGCCCACAGCGTGCATAGGGAGAATGCTGCCAAACGGGCTTGAGTCGAGTCCGTATGCGTAACCGGACCAAAGACGTACCGCCTTCCTCGCCGCCAACACCGTCATCCGAGAGCTTGGTGTCATACCGGAATACTAGGTTGTTAGCGACTAGACCACCGCGCTCAGGGGACTTGAGGATCATCTTTAACGTGCTCATGAACCGATTGTCGGTAGCTAACATATCATCAATGCGCTGAAATTTTATGTACCGAAGAGACAAGCCGACTTACCGCTGATAAAGAACACAAGAGGCATGACGAGAACTGCCGAGTCTAGCACGTCGAGGTCCTCATAGGACTGTGCAAAGAATTTCTTCTCGTCATTCCAAGAGCGCTCCATGATTTCTTCGTAGCTGCAGTTGTATTGTTAGAATCAAGCAGGCAAGACCAGATGAAAACTGACAGCTTGTCGCGCGTCTCCATCCATTTGTGACGATTCGGGCAAGGCAAAGACCGCTTGTCTAAATTCCGACAAATGTTCATCCACTGCGGGCCACTGGAACTATTAGGACTCACCTGCAAGGCGGAGCCCGCGATCCATCGCAACCCACAACATGACCTGTCCATATCGTTCAATATCCGCTCGCCCACACATATCCAGCCAAAGCACATACCTTACTATATGTAAAGTTTCGCTCATGGTTCCTCACCTCCCAAATCGACAGATCCTTTCGGTGAACGTTGTCCGCGGCATAATCTACGAGCTCGCGGACCGCCTTCCAAAGCTCCCAGCTGAGGGGCTTGCCGAACTTTTGGCCGAGGTAGACACAGTCCTATTTAAGTAAATCGAGTTCAGGTTTTGGCGCTGTACAGTAAGATGATTGGCGGCGTACAAGGAGTTCACCTGCGATAAAAGTTGTGGTGAGTATATGCGAGAAACAGGGTGCTGAGTTGAGCTTACCGTAAATATCAAGTTGCAAGTGTGTTGATGCGCCATTTCCAATGCGGACTGTCCTTACGCTTTCATACGTATTCCGGATACCTAAAAACTACATTGACTTACCAGGTTTGGAGCCCTTGTGTCCATCCAAATGCGTGAGTTCGATCTCTTCAAGCTCAGTCGTACCTACATTGAGGATGAATACAGTGCCGGCGCGAAATTAAACTTTAAATAATTACCATGGATCGAGTACCTATAAGCCAGAAAGTGAAAAGATGAGAGATTAGCGAACAAGTATGATATCTCGCCGTGCATTACCGCGCTGGCAGGCGACGACCAGGACCTGGGAAGACTTGCATGATGTTAAGTGACCCATCTGGGTTCTGCGGAGGTCGGGTCAGTAAGACGTCAGGGAATTTAAATGAAGAGCGACGTGCCCTTTGTTGAAGCCTACGGAAAATAAAGTCCATGTACGCTAGAAATATTCGTTAGCCTCAGAATCCGAGCAAAGGCGCAAACCTTACCGTTCGCCTCCTCCGTGAAGCCCAATCGAATTAATGCATACAACGTGAAACTCGAATCACGAATCCACGAGAACCTGTAATCCCAGTTACGCGTTCCGCCGATAAACTCGGGCAGCGAGAACGTTGGGCTCGCGACGATTGCGCCCGTCGGTTCGAAGATCAGGAGCTTGAGCGCCAGGGCCGACCGGTGCACGGCCTCGCGCCATGAGCCTCGGTACGTTGATTTAGAGATCCAACCTTGCCAGAAGGCTGTTGTATCGTGGAGTAGGCCGTTGACAAGGGTCTGTAGGTATATTTGTATTAGTGAATCCGAGGGGGCAGGAGCGTTGAAGCTGGAAGAGGACACTTACGGGTGTGAGGACTGGGTCGTCTTTCGCGCGCATCTTGCTAGCGCCCTGGACAAGCACCTCGAGCGGCAGCCCAAGTGCGTCGGCCTGCTCCTTTGTGGGTTTGGCGTGCTCCTTGTCCGTACCCGTTGGGGTGCGAAGGATGAAGGTCACAATTTGGCCCTCGACGAGCTCGAGATCGACGCACACGCCAACGCCCTATCGGGGAAATTAGTATATGAATGCCAAACAAGAACCCTCTGAAATAATACTAACCTTGTGTCCCTTTGCGCGGAGGTCAAGAGGGCGAAGCTTAACTTCTGGCATCTCAAGATCCATATCAGGGGCGGTATCAACGACATAACGGAGATCGAGTGTTAGGTCGCGAGACCGAAACACAACCTTTTCATGGGTTGCATTAGGCGGCTGCGAGTCGTCGGGCATGAACTAGAACATGTCGTCCAGTGAAAAGTCAATTTCGGTATATGTATATAAGAAAAGTAATATTACCTGCGTTTCGTGCGCAGCGCGAGCATAATCAAACGCGGGGCAGCACTCGATGCGGATGGGCACCCGTCCGCGGATGACTTCGACACGACGGACAAGCCAGAAGAGGAGGGGCTTGTTTGCAGCGACACCAGTGCTTGTTTGGCGCGGGAGGAAGTCTGACGATTGTGTCTGTGAGCGCTTATTTCGAAAGGAGGGGATATGTCTCACCCGTGACTTGGGCGACACCCTCGTCCGCTAAGAACCTGCAAAAATGGTTGAGTGGACATTAAACACCACAGAACTTGGAAATCGAATACTTAGTAGCGAGGACCTAGCATTCGATGTTTTTAGTTGGTTACTGAGGAAACATTCCAAAGTACCTACGTTGGAGCTGGGCAAATAAGCTTGCTTCGACGAGTGGCCAATGGTAGGCTTGACGGAAAAGTGACCACCCTAGACAAAACCGGTGAATTTTGTGGGCGCTTTAGCTGCAGCCGACGCACCTTGTCTTTGTCGAGGATGCGGGCAAAGACCGAGGGAGAGTCAAAGTGAGGAACACAGTAAGACTCGACCGAGCCGTCGATCGAAATCTGTTGTCGGTTAGAGTTGGATCGATATGTGGATCAAGTGAGGTGCGCGTACCAGGGCGGCCGTGCGCATATTTCCGATGCTGCAATTCGTTCAGAACACGGCCAACACAACTGGTGACGTCTGGTACGCACAGAGCATGGTCTTGGATATCGACATATCCGCGTTCTTCGAGGTTGTACTTGCCTGCGCTGATCATGGTGGGGTAGATGGTAGAGATGGCGGGGTGTGTCGAGGAGAGCTCGCAGCTGGGTGTCAGGGCCGGGAGTGCCGTGTGGGGTTTATAAGCCGGAAAGTGTGGGAGAGTTGGAGGCAAGTGAGCTCCCAACGGTGCTGATCGAGCGACCACAACGCACCGGTGTCTTCTGACTCGGCGAAGGCGTCTTCGTTGCCATGACGTAGTATGCGCCGCTCGCCATCGACACGCCTCTCATCGCCGACTATATGCGTCTTATCTTCGGCACTAGCTGTGGACTCGCCGAAACTATTGTAAATACAGTTAATTAGACCACGGTGGGGCCACCCACACCGCCACAGGGGCTTCTCGACCTCGTGATACCCCACGTGACCCAATTTATCCTAATGTAAACGACAACGATGGACAGCCAAGTCGCGCGGCTGGCTGATCAGTGTACGCAGCACGAAGCAACGCTTGCCGAGCTAGAGGTTCGTAATTGATTTGTACCGTCTCTCCCATCTCATCTGGTCGCACAGGAGGCCCTTCGTATTGAGATTGAGCGCACGGCATTGCTCTCTGCTGAGCTGCGCACAACGAGAGACAAATTGGCCGTGAGTTCGTAATTTCTGTGTGTACAATGGTCTTACGTTTCATTAGGCTCAGATATACCAAATAGAGCACATCACTGAAAAATCTCTCCCCGTCATCTCCGACCGCCTAGCTCACGCACAGGACCGAGCACTCAAAGCTCGTTTACACATCCCCAAACTCGCTCGACAAACAGAGGCGGCCGACGAGAGTTTTACAGTTGGGCACCAAAAGGTACGCTTGAAAAGCTCTTTACTTTACGTTACTTATGCCGTGCTTGGCGTTTCCCAGGCTCAGCGACTTGCCACCGCACTTAATACCCACACCGCTCATTGGACAGCTAAGCTTGTTCGGATTCTCTGCCTAAAGGCACCTCCGGATCGGCACACTGTAGCCATGGCGGCGGTTCATCTCGCTCTTGTTTTGGCTGCTCTTGCAGCCACACGTCGGGTCACCACTTGGGTCGGGTGGGACATTCTAGGGCGATACGTCGACGCCAAGCGACCCCACATCCACCAACTTTTGAACCTCGAACCACGGACTTAGGGCATACCCCATCTTACATTCATTTATTTTACCATTTGCTCAGCATTGTATCCCACGTGTAAAATACTATATTCAAGTCGCACCAAATTCATTCTTTGCCACTTCCCAATTTGTTGTTATCCACTCAACGGCAGTGAACATATTTCGCAGTCTGTCCTCCCTGGCTCGTTGACATACGTGCAATGCGGGCACGGCCGTCCACCACCCGATTCCACACCAACCATCGCCTCTTCGCGCAGCTCGGGCGGGATTTCAAACGGTGAGTCGGGACGAGCACCACCGCCAATGGTTTGTGCGGATGCTAAGACGCCGATCAGGTCAACTCACCTATGCAGGGTAGAGGAAAATGGACGTACGAGCGTTTTGTTGGACGATAGCCATCAATGTCTGCCAGCCTTCCGAGTTCATTACACCTTCCATCAGCTTCAAACGCTGGTCGTCTGGTGCAGTCACAGCCTTGGCGAGGTTTTTATACTCGCGCTAACGCCGGGAAGGTTAAACAATGCCGTTACCAATATTTCAACCGGACTTACCTCGCCAAGGATACCCGTGCTGGGCAAGAATAGCAGCAGATGGAAATTGCTCAAGTAATCCATCACCTTGAGGACGCTTGTTACATTCGTTAGGTCGGTCGCACCCAGCTTGTGCAAGTCTTGGAGGATACTTGAAAGATCCTGCCGTTCTAATTGAGACCTATTCTCCACCGCAAACGAGTTGCTCCTGAACACTGGCGAAGGTGCTTTCGGGAATCCGTGCGTCACCTATACCCCCTTGTCAGATTCCTGACTAACCACTGAATTGTCGAGGCGTGACTCACATTGATCAACAGATACTCAACCGGAAACGCCGGTCGCGCACTCTTTTGCACATCTCTTCCATACTCGTTCCGGTATCGGTAAAACACCTCGGGCACATACCGCCCTGGGCCCTCCTCCTTGACGCGCACCACACCTGGATCCACGCTCGCCTCAACCATATCTGCCTCGACCATCGCTGCAGCTTGCTCGCTTGCCATATATGCCTCGACCGTGATCCCCCCATCCTTGTCTCCACACAAAACGGCTGTTACAAAACGGCTGCCAAATACCCCCGAAGGGCTCGCCCGGGACGGAAGCGGGTGTCGGCGCTGAACTGCCGCTGCGAATAGCGTCTCCTGTGCGCTGAGGAAGTAAGACCCAGCGTGGCGCTTACACACGGACTTGGTCCTGTCCTTCTCATCCGGCGTAAGATCCGTCCAGACCATCCCGACGACCTGCAGCCCAGTTGCACATATCGCCGCCAGTTCCTTTACACTCGCTTCAACATCCCATACATGGTCTGGCTCGACGGTGAGACCGTCGACGTCTCCTTCCTGCGGCGGCTCAACGATCGCCTCGACCACCGCCTTAATCCCCATCGGGACCAGCTCATGCGTTGCGAAGCGTCCTATCATCCATCCGAACCGCTGTCGCCCCGTCGTGCGCCACGCCCTCAAAAACGCATCGACAATATCCGACGACGCAAACTCCAGATGGTCCACCGTCCGGAACGGCTGCTGTTGCAGCGTAATCGCGCTCGGCTGGCACGCACTGCAGATCCCACCGGGCCAAGGTGGGTGCTGTCCGCGTGGACACGGGATCGCGACACGGTATGAAAGTGGGGAGAGCGGTGGGAGGTGTGCACTCGATGAGTTGGACGAGGCCGGTGGGGTAAGCTTGCGTAGGTGGGCATGGAAAGAAAGGTGTTTGATCTTCTGTTCGGTGTGATACTTGAGGTCATATGGCTATGGAGGCGTGTCAGATCCCGATTTAGTGGTTTGGGGGAGAAGCACTTGCCTCAAGTGGCATGCAGTAGTCGCACATCGCATTTGAACCGTGCCTGCAGAAATTCGAATCGCGCTGGCGTTGGATCTTTCCGTCTTGGGAGCGCCAGTATGTGTCTACTGGGTCCTCGACTGCCGTCTCCCAAGGTTCTGGCTCCCGCTTGGCAGCTGTCGGTTGCGGTTGTGACGGTGCAGCTGTTGCAGGTGCCGCTGCCTGAGGTGGTTCTTCACCTTGAGACTTGTACGAAAGGAACAGCAGGTCTCCGTGGCTTGCAAACCAAAAGTTAGACGAACGCTCGTATCGAGTAGCGAGACAAACACACTTGAGCCCCAAACGTTTCAAACTCCGGCCCTTGAGCGTCTCGATGGACATCTCTCCGCCCCGTGGCTGGTTCGATATCTTCAGCGAGCTCGTGTCTGGGTTCACCGTCGTTGCAATGATCTGTGGGTGACCCATTTCAGTCACAATAGGGCAAGGGTAAGCAGGCAAACCCACCTTTTCGATGAGCTGCGAGCCATTCCCGTCATTCGGGATATCAATCCTAAAGTTCCCGTCTTTCGATCTTATACGAATAAGCTGCAAGAACAGACTCGGGAGTCAGGCCAAGCTGTTCTACTACAAGTGAGTATCGAGGGTATCTGACCATGACGAGGGAGAGCTCTAAAGAGGCGAGGCGAGGGTGACGTGTCTAGTGTGGTTGCAGACGCCAGGCGTGGTCTAGTCGGTGGCTGGCAGCTTGTTATAGTCCTCTCTGAGGTAAACTGTGACGCGCGGCCCTCAAGCGCTACTTATGGGACCCTGAATCGATCGACAGAACCCCAGTAAGCGCCGTCGCCAATCAAAACTTTTCCACCACACCCAAATTTGTAAATCGCGCAATCCTTGCTATTTAGAATATCTGAAGCATTTTCCGACTGCCGAACATATCTACACCTAGCTCGGTATCCCCACAAGCTCGGTGTTAAACTAGTCGGCAATAGTGACGAACCATGTGTTTCGCCTGTACCGCCTTGCAGATCGTTTCTTTTCGTAGGCCATACGAGGACGCGTTTTGATAGGCGGGGACATCTTTTAGGGTAAAATTTGTTGCTTGTTCTCTTGCCTGCCGCCCTTGGTGGTCTAGAACAGCGTTTGGAATAATAGAACGTCGTTTCCTCTCTTCGCCAACGAATGACTTCAAGGCTTAATTACGATACTCGCTTACGATCACAGATCCTTATGCCTAGGCGAGATATTATTAATGCATGGCGTATGCCACAAAAACACTTGCACAGATTGACGACTGGGGAAACTCCTCGTAGCACCAAAACATCACCCTTCCCAACAGCCTGTGCTTAAGCTATACGACAAAGCGGATGGCGAATAGCTTTAATATTCCAGAATTCACCTACCAATCTACTGCGAACGGCCCCAACCCAGGGCAAACATTGGATAGCACTCTTCTAGGAAGCAGAGGGGTAGGTGGCAAGCCCGGGTTAGGAAGCTGTGGCCGGACATGTACTCACCGAAGGATAATATGGCATTTACAGGGGGTATTGGATGCAGTTAGGAGGCATGGAGGCATGGAGGGTTGGTACATCTGAGAACTTCGGGATGGTGGGAAACATGCATCGTAAAATGGTAAGTTTTGATAACAATCGAAACCCAAACCGACATATGACAATAAACAAACACGTTGAGACCCACATGCGGAAATTTTGAGAGCAGCATAAACAAGTTGACCACGGTGCTTGGCTTTGGGACTGACAACCAGAGGTGTGCTAGCGCTTCGAGGCGACCCACAAACCCGGACTCAAATAAACCGACTGAAGCATGCATTTCCGCCGCCGCTCCGGTATTCAGCGACAGAGGTGAACACATATCGTATTCAACCCTCGCCTTTTACTAGAGTTGACCGTGCGTCTGCCTCGGAATGTCGCATACGAATCTTTCAAAACAAATATCCTTCCCAGATATAATTATATTTTTGATATTTTTTGAAAAGCATCCCCAATCGGCCGGTGTCACCCCACATGTTCAAATCCGATGCGGTTTATTGCTCGTATGGTTTAAAACCATAGTACTGCTGGTTCCAAAGCAAGTACCGCCCAACTCGCTGTGTCCGTTGAAACACTACCGAGCCGCGCCCGCCGTCACCCATAATCACCAAAATTTCAGCAGGCTCTGGTTGCTTCCACTAGCGTTTTGAATGGCTCTTATTATGCTGATAAAGGCAAACAAGAGGAACAAGCTGTCTCGGTCCGCGTCTGAAACTGGGACCAAGAACGCGGCTCCCAGGCCTGTTCTTACAGTAGAATCGCACCAGGATGAGTATATGCGCTTGATAGAGATATATCCCATACTTAAGTGCCTGAGCACTTGTGCGATGCCAAAGGACCTTCCCTCCGAAGCAGGCTTTCCCAACTTCGAGCCGTAACCGCTTTTAATTCTCTGTCTCACCGCGGATTTTGGCCTTTTGTCGCGTCCCCAGAGCTGCATTGACACAAGATCGTTTGGGAGCGAACCGACGATACGGGTAAGTCAACGACAACGAGCGAACGCAACGAGTAAGGAATGGCTAGTGTAACAGCCAGCTGGCTGTTGGATCTTCGACCATAACCATCAACTTTATTCTCCCGTGTCTCGTCTGTTTCTAACCCCGCTAATGAAATCGGCAAAATCAGGTGGCCAGAGCAATCGCAATTGCAAAGACAGTGAGGGTAGCGCGGACGGGTGGTGGCAGTTGGCATATAAGGTGCGTGTTTTTTTTTTAAATCAAATCTATTTATTGTCGCTTTGGGACATGCCCTATGGTACAAGATTACAGGTTGAATAGACTTAAGAGATAGCGAAAAGAGGAAACAAAAGGAGCGTGGGTCGTCGTACGACGAGTAAGGACAGTAATGGCTTGATGCGACGACGACAGGTCGGCTGTAGGATGCTCGATCGCCAGCTACCGGTCTTGTTCTCCTACGTCCTGCACTGAACACGATCTAGCTCGCACCTAGCTCCGCTGAAGGGGCCGGCAACAACGGGGCGCGAGAAAGACGTACACAGATGTGGCGAAGGGTAACTTGGATGGGTAGTTGCGGTGGTCGGGCTATAATGAATGTAGAATGTCGTCGTCTGTGCCTATGTTGTGCGGGTATCGTGCTTGGTCGTATGTCGACCTCGCCTATGGTCGCCAATATTCCCCCCTCTCCTCCTAAACTCATCCTTCACCTTACTTGCTGATCTTCCGGATCTGGGGTTCTGGGTATGACTGCTTCCATGGGTGCCTACGAAGCATGGTCAATTATGTGTTGCTAGGGTTGAAATGGAGCAACTAACCACTATACAGCCTGGTAAACGCACCAAGCGGCTGCCACGCTACACCATCCTGGACGAGTAGCAAACAACGCGCTAGCGGTCGCAGGAGGCAGGGGCGCCTGCTTGGAGCCATGCATAAACGTGCACTTGAGTTCGGTCCTGGTACGAGGGAGACCCGACCTGTCGTGCAAGTCGAAGACGGGTGCTGCGCGTTAGGTAGTGGCGACAGCAAGCGATGGAAGGGCGAAGTTCAGGTTGATGAACGAGCATCCATGTTCGCCGGTGCGTGGCGGACGAGGACGGCAAAGGGGAGTGTGTATCGTGGGGGTGTTTGAGAGGACTCGAGTTTGCGCAGGACTTTATACTCGCTGGCTCTTTACATCCGAGCCTATCCGTTGCTCAGCGTGCACCCCCGAGCGGCGGACTTTCGTCGTCCTGAATGGCATTAGACCATCGAGGGGCGTTTGTATTCGCGAGATAGGGGACCTATACAGCCGCAAGAGGTCACATGTCCTGGGCCTCAGAGAAGTGCGCAATCGTGCCAAACGATCGGCCAAGCCAACCGTACACGGAGAAAGCGGCGGAGCAGCGGCGCACTGGTCTTTCATTCAGCAAATATTTAAGAAGACATATTCTAGATATATTGAGCGTAGGGCAGTATTAGAAGTTAAATAACATACCATGAGACCCTCGCGGGGTATTAACGCGGGCCTGAACGTTCGTGAGAAAGGCAATTAGCTCTTGGTTAGACCATGTTCTTGAAAAGGCCGGTCCATTTCAAGAAACGATGCCTCCGGCCAAACGGACATACGACAATGCTAAAAGCAACGGAACTTGACGAACCCCCTGGATTCACGCTAAATGCAGTAAAGTTTACAGTGTTATGCGGGGGCTTGATACTTCTTGGCCATGGCCGAGGCTGGACAAGCAACATCGTCCCAACGAATTGCCAATGAATGCCACGCTGATGTAATGGTGACCTCGATCGATAGCTTGCATACGTACACTACCTCCACACTTCCAACTCAACGCTACAGTATACAAAGTAACCCACAATCTTACTACAACATGGGTTTGGTGCTTCCAAAGTATGGCGCTCTTACACTTCTCAAGCCGCAGCGTAAGGACGGAGATCCTTCTCCAAAAAAGACTGCACGCTTAGACCCACCAGCTTCAGGCTCGGCGTTCACATCCACATCGGCGTCTTTGCTGTCTAGAGCACCTATAAAGCTCTCGTTGGTTAATGGGCCTAGTTAGTCTAAATTACCACCCTGACCTTTGTCGCATCCTAATAATCCCATAGTATCCACCGAGCCTCCAGCATCGTACAAACGGTCTCTATTCGGCCGCCTTGCTGATACCATTCGAGCAACTATTCCTACGGATACGTCCGGGGCCGAATGCATGCCAATTACTGAAGCGTATCATGCATGTCGTACACTAGTTCGTACCATGGACATGGGCGAGGATATCTATCGAACCTTGTCTCAACAACTGGATCAATACTTGTCCAAGATGCTGTCAAAACTCAAGGCTGACCGCAAAAGTGAAGTGGATTGGCTAGGCCTCCTGGCCGAAGAATGGCGATCCTTCGAGAACAAACTTGTGGGTATTTTTCAGAATCAGGATTCATAAGGGGGTGTCTGACCCTCGGTCTTGCTCTTAGAAAACTCTGCAGTGCATGCTCTCAGATATTGATCGGGTTTACGTAGCTAGTCGCCCCAGCCTCGATAATATCTAGTAAATATGCTCGCAGTACCGCTTCAGACCCCTGATACTGACCGCTATATAGTGACCTAGGGCTCAGTTTGTTTAAGAGTATGGTGGTGGAACATTCGATAACCGACAAGGTCCAAGCTGGGATAGTTGAGTGGCTCAATCAGGAGCGCTTGAACTCGTGTGTCGATTTTACTTGCTCATGGCTTGTACCCTGATGGTATTCCTTGCACTAGCCGGCCCGACTATAACCAGCGTCAATCAGTTCTCACGCTCCGTAACTGCCTAGTTTCTCTTCGCCTCTACGGCCAATGTCTCGAAGAACCATACTTGGTTGCCACAACCGCTTACTGGACAGACGAGGGCGCAGTCCAGCGCAACGCCGACGATTTCTCAGCTGCAGCATATATCGAAACTTGCATCAAAAACATTAAAACCGAAGAGGATCGCGCCCGTGTTGTCCTACTCCCAGGCGGTTGGGAACCCGTAGGCAAAGTTACAGAACAGGCACTACTTGCGGATGCCGCGCCGGCGCTGGCTTCCAAGGCGTTGTCGACGCTACTTGTCGCTCAGGAGAAGGACGCGCTTAAGGCGATGTGCGAACTCTACAGGCATGCAGGACTCTTGACGGACTTCCGAGTTGCGTTCAAGAATATTCTACTGGACAACGTCCGGGAGATCGTGATGGCAGGTGCAGACACAAACGGCAAGAAAACCCGGACAAGCAAGGCCAGGAATCGAGGGAAAGCGGACGAAATTCACCCGGACGAAAAGATCGTTCCTGGACTCATCACCTTGCGAAACTTTGCCAAGGAAGTCGTCAAGGAATGCTTCGGCGAGGTGAGTCGCGGCGAGTTTGCAAGCGCTTTGGACGATGCGTTTGCCGCCGGAGTGGGCGCGAGAGATTATGTGCCGAGTGCTATGATGGCACAGGCGCTGGACCGGGAGATGCGGAGAAGACAGAGGGACGAGAGCGATCAGGGGTGGAAGGATAAGTTGTTTGGTATTTTGGAGCTGTCAAAGTATACACGAGGTACGTGCGCGGTGTCTCGGTTGCGTTTCAGAGGGACTAAGGGTTGGTTGTAGACAAGGACGTCTTTCGAGAAATTTACACTCGCGCACTGGCGAAGCGGCTACTCACCCAATCCACAACCGATGATGATATGGAGAAAACGTTGATAGTAAAGCTTAAGTCTGGTAAGCATGTTTCCACCCTGGACAGGTTATATGCGCTTTAATCAACGGCTTTACTTCCGAAGATTATGATCCTGAATTTTCAGCCGGAGACGTTATGTTCAAAGATTTACAACAATCGAGTGGCGATATGGCAGACTATCGACGACGGCTTGAAGGTTATACCAATGACCTGGACCAATCTTTGAACGTGATGGTTTTGACTCACGCCAAATGGCCATCGTTCAAAGAGCACAACATGCTTGCATCAGATGACACCTCGGGAACCGCACAAAGGAAGAGAGGCCGCAAGCAGACGACCGCGATAACACCGGTTGAGCTCCCGCCAAAAGTATGCTTGTTTGTTAATAGTGGCACGAGTGTTAACATCATCCTACAGATGGCAGCGGCGTTACTCCGGTTCGAGAAATATTACACATCGAAACATAGTCAGCGTCGGACGGCTTGGTTCCATTCCCTGGGAACAGTTGTTTTGACTTCGCGTTTTCCCGGGGGCAACAAGGAAATATCCGTTAGCATGTACCAGGCATTGGTGCTGTTATTATTCAACGAGAAGGAGCAATTTAGCGCCGCTGAGATCCGGTTGAGGACAAAGCTAAGTGAGCACGTTTTGGGATAAATCTGGTAGCTGAGCTAAGGCTGTTGCCCGGTGGTGCAGGCGATGAAGACCTTGGAATAACTTTACAGTCGCTTGCCTTAGGTCAAAAGCGGGTTTTGATTCGAATGAATCCTAAATCCACAAAGGACATCGCTCCGAGCGACGAATTTAGATGGAATAGTGGATTCACGGATACCAAGCGAAATTTTCGCATACAGTCGATTCAACAGCAAACTACAGTAAGTGTTGGGGTAACTTCGGAGACACTCTGCTAATGACGGTTTTAGATGGAAGACACCCAGGAAGCGGAGAAAGAAATTGTAGAAGGTCGGCAACATGTCATCGACGCAGCGATTGTTCGGATCATGAAAGCCAAAAAGACTCGAACGTATGAGCAGGTGAGAGGCTGGCTCAAGATATATGCGGCTGCTGACTGTCAAATGCTTGCATAGCTCAAAACCGAAACAATTATGGCTCTTGAAAAACATTTTAAGCCATCCGTTGCAGACATTAAGAAACGAGTTGACGAGCTGCAAGAGAAAGAATACATTGAACGTGACCCCAGCGATAGAAACGTGTTTCGCTATGTCGCGTGAAGCGTGTTTATTGATCCACGTGACCGCGTTGGGCGCTGGTATTAACTCTCCTGTTGTTAGGAGTAATAACATCCGTGTCTAGCTTTATTACACGCTTGCCTTTGACAGTACTTTTGTGCACACAGCGACGACAACGGCGTGTCGGGTTGAAAAGGAACAAGGCGTTTGGTACCCTGGATAGGGTCCGCTTTCACAACAGGTCCAAAGAGACCCCCTTTCTGCGGCTTGGTCTCGACCAGCCGACCACGTCCCCCGACGTGCGCTCGACAACGCTCACGACTTGACGACTTGACGATTTTCATACTTATTTTAGCACAACAATATTGACACGACACGAAACCGACTGTATTATCCTCATTTCCCGCATCACGACTTCACCATCCGGCCTTTTTCGACGTTTCCACTCACGCACACTACATTTATCTCATGGCTGGTCTTTACGCTGCACTCTGTATCTTTCGGACCCTTCTTGGCATCGGCTCGCGCAAAGACGAGTCGCGTAATACTACAGATTGGCTCAAGGTACGTGGGTGAGCCATTTTGATTGCCATTTGCTGACGCCGCCTTGCTTTCAAAGCTCGCTTTAGCCGTTGCCGCTCAACCTGAAGACGAAGAGTCAAAACGGCTCATACACGTTGCACTCGAATCCAACAACCAAGAGGTCCGTCCTTCCGAGTCTTCCTGTTCTGATAACCACCCTGACGTCACCCTGACTACATTTATTAATTGCGACAATAAATATTAGTTTCTCGGCCTTTTACGTGCAGCCTTGGACACTCGCGTAGCTGCAGCAGCTCGCCTCGCAGGCGTTGAGAGCGATGGTATTGAGTGTCGTGCCTTCTTGCCTGGCTCTCCCGCACTTTGGGGGTGGACTACGAACACGGTGGCCGAATCTGCGATCCTCAAAGCCGGCATTGAGTCTGCCGTGTCTGCATCTGTGTTCGATTCACCATCGGCTTCGTGCAGCAGGATAAGCGAGGATGTCTTTGTCGACCTCAGCTCAAGTGAGACAATGGGAGGTGCTACCTTGCGAGACATTTACGCTAAGGCATGGGAGGTAAGCACCTACATTAATGTGTATCTCCATCATGCTTAACTGGCCGCCTAGTTCCATCGCGAGCCGCTGATATGGACACCCCGAGGGCCGGGCGCTGGCCTTGGGGCCTCAACTTGGACGTTGACCCCTGCTTCGCTGACGTCTCAAGGTGCGCGGAACAGGAACCGGAGTGTTTCAGACGCCTCGGAGTCGCGCTCGTCGATCGCTAGTCAATCACCTTGCGTGCGTGCCCAACGTAACCGTGTTAGGCGGGATAGCCTGCATGATGTCTTCACTGCTGTCGACACCAAGAAAGGCGACAAGACCAGCCCGTGTGCGGAGGAAGGGTTAATCATACCAGCACCATCCTTGGTTACACCTCCTTTACCTTCGGCGCTCTCGGGGCCTCCTATTTCTCGACGTCCAAGACGGTCTACGAGTTGTACCCGAAGCCATGTTTCGTCAACAACGGCTGTTACCGTATCCGAATGTTCTACTACACAGGAGTTGCAGGGATTGGGCCTTGGACGCTCATTGGATCGGTCTGTGTGGCTACGCCCCGATACGCCTTCGGATTCTTGGTTTGGGGATTGTGAGCCTGGGGAGGAAATTACCTCTGGAGGGAAAAGAGTAGCTCTGTCTCGAACTGCGGGCAGCCGCGGTTCTGTTTCCAGTGCTGCCGCTTTCCGCCGCAATAAAGGCCCCAGCCACTCGAATTTTAGTAATAACTCTAAACAAACCAAGGTGAGTTCTGTGCATTGGTTTGTTTATGCCTCAATTAACAGCGGCTTAGGCATACCGTCCTGGTATCACACCCCTACAGCAATCACAAAACTCCGTACCGAAACGAATGAATGAACTACAATCTTTGGATAGTGCGGCATCTACGAAGAGCCGTAGGGATGTGGTGGTTCGCACCTCTCGCATCAACAGCCTCGTCACCAACATGCAGACCGCACGCTCCCAGGAATCATGCACTCTGCGGCGCGTTCGGTCTGTAGCTGCGATGACCCCCCCGCCCTCCCCCTGCAGCTCGAGAGCAGCGGGTCGCAAAACGCCACTTATCGGCCCGGTACCGGCTGTTAGGCGTGTTTCGACCAAGCCGGCCCCAGCTGAGCTTCGGGTAACCCAGGACTCGTCGCAGGAGAACATCCAAGACAAGCAGAGCCTGCACCCGCACCCCGTCTCTACGTCAACTGCTCTTCGGCAGTCTGGCAATACGTGCCGCACGCCCAGCATGTCTCAATCCCGTATTCCACGCCCTGTCAGCCGCGCAGGTTCAATATCTGGGTCCGTGCGTGCTAGGTCACCTTCCGTATCCTCTGCATTGCGTACACCGAGACGCGAACCACGGCAACTTTTGACTCCCATATCTACAGCCCGGGTGCCGGAACGTGCCAGTTCACAGGCGACCCGTCCGGTTCCGGCTAGTAGCATGGGCCGCGCTCGCTCTCGCACTGGACCGCCCATCCAAGAACATCCTACTTTTGCAAAAGATGTCCGACTTTCACGTCCTCCCTCTCGCGCACGTCCAACTACCGGGCCAAGCGATGTGGTTCAACTTCGTTTAAGGCGCTCAGACAGCATCACAAGTGTGTCGCACTCGTGAACCAGTGAGGGACTGGTAAATGATATGATGCACGCGTGGTAGCTTGACTTGATGTATCGCAAACGATTGCACCTTCAATTTACCATTACTGGGAGATTTTGGATGTTCTCTTGTTCGTTCTTGTTGCTGTCGTACCAGGGTGTATCATTAGTTCATTGCTGGGAATTACGAAAGATTGGGTCTAAAACACATCGATTCTTTTTGGAACGTGCGTTTACGATAATTAAATCTAGCCGTTACATGTCAATTGGGAGGGCCGATCGCCTCCGAACTCGACCATCACATCATGGGCGCAACCTGCGTAAATTTACTCGCCTGAGCTAGTTTGCCCTTGTCTGGATTTCTTCTTATTGTTAAAAGTAGCACACTTGGTGTTAGACTAGGCACCGTATTCTGGTGAAGTCAAACTTCCGCAGCTCCACCTTGGGACTTATGCGCCCCCAACGACTCGCTCGAACTACTAGACTTCTGCAGGCATCTTGCCGGCAGTGCTGGGGGCTAGAACAATGTTCACGCAGTTACTCTACTATACCCAAAGATGCTTGGAACGCGTTTAGCTTTCGGCCAGGTTAGCCAAACTCCTACGGGTATGACCGCACTTTATACCTGAGAACTGTGCTCTCTCAGACATGGTAGCTTCGGCCAGGAGCCCGAAAAGTGGTCAAGGATTCCTGGCTGGAAAAGCAATCGCCATCAAGGATAACATTTGCACCGCGGACATGCCAACGACGTGTTCGTCCAAAATTCTACAAGGTAGTCCAGCGTCCTTTCCCCCTGCCACAGTGGCTAAACGTTGACTAGACTTCCAGCCTCCCTATGACGCAACATGTGTGCGCCTCTTGAGAGAAGCTGGTACGTCGATCGCGGGGAAAACAAATTGCGACGAGTTTGGCATGGGGTATGTCTTGAAACTATCGCCCTACCTACTCCAATTAACGTGTCTTCTGGCTGGCAAGATCACTCAACGTTTACTCTTCGCATGGAGCTGTGATAAACCCGCTTAGTCGAGACGGCGAACCTCGGTCTGCTGGGGGGAGTTCAGGCGGGAGCGCGGCTGCCGTAGCTGCGCGAATGTGTTTTGCGTTAGTCTTTCTACCTTCCTCAGCATTGGCCTATATCGAAACCCCGAAAACAGTGCTCTTGGTACGGATACTGGAGGCTCGATACGTCTCCCAGCTGCCTATTGTGGAGTAGTTGGTTTGAAGCCGTCATACGGGATGATCAGCAGGTGGGCCGACACGACATAACTCACGCAAGGCAGCTTGAAATGGATTATGTCCTAGGTGGGGTGTCGTATCGTATGCGGACAGCTTGGACTGCGTTGGTGTGTTGGCATCCACGGTCGTTGACGCCAAAAAGGTGTACGGTGCGCAATACTCGATCTCGCCTTGCACAGGAAAACAATTAAAAATTTAGTGCATAGACGTGATTTCTCAACACGACGTTCGAGATCCAACTTCAGTACCCGAAGATTTGAGAAAGTCAGCACACGCTGCGTCTCAGGCTCGGCTAGATTCGTTTAGCTCGGACACGGGGAGCCTTTCCGGAATCACAATTGGCATACCTCAGGTAACCCGGATCTTAATCTAAAGGGCTCCCAACTCATCGTTTTTACAGGAATACTTCCCAGCAGAACTTGACCAAGCAGCCCTAGACCCCTTCCGCGTTTTGGTATTTAGCATGGCAGGGCATGGCGCCAAGATCGTATCAGTTTCGTTGCCCAGCACATCCTACGCATTAAGCGCATATTATGTCCTAGCCAGTGCAGAAGCGAGCAGCAATCTTTCAAGATATGATGGGATTAGATATGGTATGTTTCATGGAGGGCAAAGCTGGTTGAGTTAATCAGTGCATATAGGGTCAAGAGCGGAGGTCCCAGAGGGCACCGACCTCAAATATGCTGGAAATGCGTATGCTATGACTAGGTCGACTGGGTTTGGCGACGAAACTAAGAAAAGAATTTTATTGGGGACATATGCGCTAAGTGCAGAGTAAGTTCTTGGCTTTTTTTAATGCGGTTAGAGCTGATTAGTCGGCAGCGCATTTGAGAATTACTTCCTCCAAGCACAACGTGTCCGCGCTCTCGTCCGGGACGACTTTAACAAAGTCTTTGGGAACCGGGTTCCAAGCCTTCTCCAATATCCCCCTCCAACCGCGTCTAGTGAAGGCGTAGACGTCCTCCTTCACCCCTCGGCAATTCGAACTGCCCCGCCCCTTTCGTCCACCGGTGAATCTAGTATAGACGCATATGTCCAAGACGTGCTCACCGTCCCCGCGTCCCTCGCCGGTCTTCCAGCTCTGTCAGTCCCGTACGGCAAGGGTGCAGATGGCTGGCCTCTGGGTGCGAGTGTTGTCGGACAGTGGGGGTACGATGCGGTCGTATGTCGTGTCGGACAGGCTATCGAGGCGTGCGTAAAAGCAACTGAAATCAAGTGATTTGAACCCAAAGAAAATCTAATTCTACATTTAACACATTGGAAACAGGTGGTAGTGTACAAGGGCCGGGCAGCGGGTAACAGAAGAAGAAACGCTGGGTAAGAGCGACAAAACAAACAGGCACGTAAATAAACCAGTAAGAGTGGAGGGTGGTCGAGCTTGTCGTTATCGATTGGATGAGGTACCTCCTGGAGCCATGTTTCGTCGCCGTTTTAAACCTCGGCGAATCTCGTTCTGGGTGGAATCGTATTAGCACTTCCCTCAATGGCAAGTGAACATCGGCGTACTAGATCATTTTCGATTTCTGAGTCTTTGGCAGGCGCGAGCATCAACACTGCTCTTCCCATTAGCTTCATACAGGCCGCACCGACGTCTGGCCCGCCACCATTACTTTGACTCGTTGTGCCGGTTCCCCATCCGCCAGTCCACCCAGTTCGTGCGGGAGCGAGAGCTTTGCTAGCGGCCAAGTCGATCGGGCCGGTCGTTTTATTGTCCTTGACACGTTTACCTCTGGCGTTGACAGTAAACGAGTTGGGAGGGTTCAGGGATGTTAGTGGGAGAGTGAAGGGTGAGGGTTGGTCCTCTGGTGGGGTTCGTGAGTATTAGCGTGAAGCGTGGGCTCGGAGAAAGTACTGGCGAACCTGGAACGGGTGGGCCAGCAAGCGCCCAAGGCCACCTAGCCATCCCAGCTGTTGATAAACCACCAGATCCAAGGCCAACTATCCCATTCAGGGCGCCTCCGGCGCCGGGAGGCTCGCTGAGCGTCGGGGTGGAAATACCCTGGCCGTGACGCGAATTTCGGGTAGCGTGGGGGCGACTTTGGGGGTCGAGGATATTCTCTGAGATGATGTCAGACGGATTCGAATACGGGGGGTTGTTTGAGCGAACTTACCACCCGCGCCCTCGCCGTCCTTCTCTTCCCGTGCCTTACGCCGTCGTTCTTCGATGGCTTCAAGCATACGATCTTGGACGCGAGTTCTTCGTTGCCTCCATTCTTCTTCAATCTTTTCTTGTTCTTCCTCATACGCCGCCTCAGCTGTGTCGGGCATCAGCTTGAGCCCGAGGGCAGTGGAGCTGGGACTCGTACCTCGTGCTATCCCTGCTTGCTCTGCAGCCTCTATCCTGTTGAGGTTGGCGGTACGTTCGAGTGTCAGTGGATATAGATTGAGTGAAAACTCGGGGTGAGTGTTGGGCTGAGTATAAAGTTGATGAGCTAAAGCTCGCAGCGTGTTTTGCTGTTCGACAAATGCTCGCCTGAGAGGATCAGCTCGAGCAGTCGGTGGGGACTCGGAAACGTGAACTCACTCATCACGCTTGGTGTCTGCAAAGCGGGCGACTCTATCCGTCAGATCGCGCCTCTTCTTCTCTTTCTTGGACTCGTCTGAGCCGGGAAGGCCTGCGATCGACCCGGACGCCTCAGCTAGCCACCCGTTAGCCGAGTTCACGCCTGTATAAACGAGCTCACCAGGGCCGGGTTGCTGCGTTCTCGAGTATGTTGGCGTATGGTTGTATGAGTGGTAGTTGTCTCTGGGGTTGGGGGGTAGGGACTGGGGGGGATGTGCGGCCGGGTACATGGGCGCGACGCGGGGGTTAAGCGACTTTTGCCTTGCACTGTCGGGTGGTAGTGTCGAAGGATGGAGTGGTTGACTAAAGATCCCAGGTTGAGGTGGCATTTTCGGAAAATCTCAGGCTGTCGAGTCGGTTGTCGCTCATACGTTCCAGTCTCTGCATGGCTATGCCATTTGCTTCCGTCGGGTAAGACCCTGAGACCCTGGATGACCAAGCACCCAACAGCTTGCCTCCACTCCACCATGTCCGGTGCACCCAGACAGGTAAGTTCATTTGCCACAACTAGCCACTCTGTCTAACACTATTACAGCTCGACTCCTACACTGCGCCCAAGGAGATTCTAGATGAGTTTGCGGCGCTCGCAGACGAAGAGGAACACGATCCGTTTGCAGAGACTCGGTCTCAACGTCAGATTGCAGCCCGCCAGTCCGACTACCAGAAGCGACGATTCGCGATCGACCGTGAACACGGTATAAGCAAAGATGCTTTCAAGGAGGCTGTAGATGGTGTCGAAAGCGAGTCCGGGTCCGGCTACCAGGAGGCCATGCGCGCCGCCCTTCTCGAGAAGGAGGAGATCCGTGTTCGTCGCGCTATCGAGGAGAAGGAGAAGCAGGCGCGGGAGGAGGGCAAGATGGACTTGGATGGCGACAAGACCCCGCCTCGTTCGGCCCTTGCAGGTGACCAGACTCCCCCTCGCGGCGGCGTCATATCTGGTGGTGATAAGACTCCACCCGCCGCATCAACCAAGCGCAAGCGCCGCTGGGACGTCGGTGACGAACCAGAGACCAAGACAGAAGTCAAGGCCGCAACGGGCGAATGGTCACAAGAAGCGCTCGACGATGTTGCCGCGCCGAAAAAACGTCGGTCTCGCTGGGATGCGACCCCCGCTGACGTGGGAGCAGTCGGTGAGACGCCAAAGCGTTCCAGGTGGGACCAGACACCTGCTAATGGTCTCCCCGCACCAATTCCCATCCTTAATCCCATGGCTGCAAAGGTTCCACTCCCCGGTACCGCCGCATTCGCCATGGGCGCCGACGCCGATAAGCACAATCGTTATCTTACCGACGAGGAGCTTGACGCCGTGCTCCCAGCCACTGGGTACGTCATTTGCCCTCCCCCGCCGGGCTATAGTATCTCTGTCCCGCGCAAGCTCTCAGCTGCACCATCTCCCGCTTTTACGGGCTTCCAGATCCAAGAGGACTCGGACGCTGCTGCTCTTGCCGCCGCTGCCGGATTAGCCCCCGAATTGCCCACGGAAATCCCCGGCGTAGGGTCGCTCGCTTTCTTCAAGGCTGAGGACGCACAATACTTTGGCAAGATCCTGAAGGAGGAAGACGAATCGGACCTCTCGGTCGAGGAACTCAAGGAGCGCAAGATTATGCGTCTTCTACTCAAAATAAAAAACGGGACACCCTCTGTCCGCAAAACGGCCCTCCGTCAGATCACCGACAAGGCTCGCGAATTCGGCGCTGGCCCCCTGTTCGACAAGATCCTCCCCCTTCTCATGGAGCGTACCCTCGAAGATCAGGAACGCCATCTGCTCGTCAAAGTCATCGACCGTGTTCTCTATAAACTCGACGACCTCGTTCGTCCCTACGTCCACAAGATTCTAGTCGTCATTGAACCTCTCCTTATCGATGAAGACTACTATGCACGCGTTGAAGGCCGCGAAATTATCTCCAACTTGTCCAAAGCTGCCGGCTTGGCTCACATGATCTCCACGATGCGCCCGGATATCGACCATGCTGACGAATACGTCCGCAACACTACTGCACGTGCGTTCTCCGTCGTCGCATCTGCGCTGGGCATTCCCGCCCTTCTCCCCTTCCTCAAGGCCGTGTGCCGCTCCAAAAAGTCCTGGCAAGCGCGTCACACGGGTATCCGCATTGTGCAACAAATCGCCATTATGATGGGATGCGCTGTCTTGCCTCATCTGCGCAACCTAGTTGACGCGATCGCTCATGGTCTCAACGACGAGCAACAAAAGGTCCGAACAATGACCGCGTTGGGCCTCGCTGCGCTCGCCGAAGCTGCCGCACCGTACGGTATCGAGTCATTCGACAACGTACTCAAGCCCCTTTGGATTGGTATTCGCCAGCACCGCGGCAAAGGTCTCGCAGCGTTCCTCAAAGCCATCGGGTACATCATCCCGCTCATGGACCCCGAGTTCGCGAGCTACTACACGAAGGAAGTTACGGTCATCCTGATCCGCGAGTTCCAGAGCTCGGACGAGGAGATGAAGAAGATCGTGCTGAAGGTCGTGAAACAGTGTGCTGCGACCGAGGGTGTGACGCCCGGGTACATCAAGGAGGATATCCTGCCCGAATTCTTCAAGGCGTTCTGGGTTCGCCGTATGGCTCTCGATCGCCGAAACTACCGCCAGGTGGTTGAAACGACCGTCGAGCTGGCCCAGAAAGCTGGTGTTGCGGAGATTGTCGGGCGTATCGTTAACGACCTCAAAGACGAGGCCGAGCCGTACCGGAAGATGGTCATGGAGACAATCACCAAGGTGGTTGCCTCCCTTGGAGCATCGGACATCGATCACGGCTTAGAAGTTCGCCTCATCGACGGCATCATCTACTCGTTCCAGGAGCAGACAACCGAAGACCAAGTCATGCTTGATGGGTTCGGAACTGTCGTCAACGCGTTTGGTGAGTCTTCTAGTCCTGCATGTACGCCTTGGGTCGAGACTGATGGTTTAAAATAGGCATCCGCGTTAAACCTTACCTGACGCAGATCGTGTCGACTGTGCTCTGGCGCTTGAATAACAAGAGCGCCAAGGTGCGCCAGCAGGCTGCAGACCTGACGACGCGCCTGGCCGTCGTTATCAAACAATGTGGAGAGGACCAGCTGCTGAGCAAGGTGAGACATTTCTAAGTACAGATAGATTTTGGTTATTGATAGTAATTATCGACAGCTCGGGGTCGTGTTATTCGAACAACTTGGAGAAGAATACCCTGATACGCTGGGTAGCATTATTGCTGCCGAGGGGGCTATCGCAAACGTGGTTGGTATGACGCAGATGCAACCTCCAGTAAAGGATCTCCGTAAGTCATTATTTCATATTATTCATAAAATCTTTGCTGACTTGAACATTAGTGCCTCGCATGACGCCCATTCTGCGCAATCGCCACGAGAAAGTACAAGAGGCCTCCATCAACTTGATTGGACGCATCGGTAAGTTCATCACTGATATTCCACGATTTGATGCTGACGTCTCCATCCAGCGGATCGGGGTGCCGAGTTTGTTCCTGCGCGCGAGTGGATGCGTATCTGCTTCGAACTTCTTGATCTGCTCAAAGCACATAAAAAAGGCATTCGCCGTGCTGCGGTCAACTCGTTCGGGTACATCGCGAAGAGCTTGGGCCCGCAGGACGTGCTTTCGGTATTGTTGACAAACTTGCGAGTTCAGGAACGCCAGAGTCGTGTGTGCAGTACTGTGGCAATTGCGATTGTAGCTGAGACTTGCGGACGTG
Source organism: Ceratobasidium sp. 414 (assembly GCA_019616945.1). Classification (NCBI taxonomy): domain Eukaryota; kingdom Fungi; phylum Basidiomycota; class Agaricomycetes; order Cantharellales; family Ceratobasidiaceae; genus Ceratobasidium; species Ceratobasidium sp. 414. The sequence goes on from WSTK01000038.1 coordinate 88,906, forward strand.
AGTTGTTTACCCCTGCCGATTTTGCTACTGGTACTGATTTTTTCTTGCAGCCTTCACCTGTATCCCGGCCATCCTGAACGAATACCGTACTGCCGAGCTGAACGTCCGGACTGGATGTCTCAAGGCCCTCTCGTTCGTGTTTGAGTATGTCGGCCCACAGTCGGCATTCTACTGTGACTCGGTAGTCACCATGCTCGAAGACGCGCTCACGGACCGTGATCTCGTGCACCGTCAGACCGCTAGCACGATTGTGAAGCATCTTGCCCTCGGTGTTGCCGGTCTCGGATGCGAAGACTCGATGCTGCACTTGATGAACCTCGTCTGGCCCAACTGCTTCGAGACTTCTCCGCACGTAATCGGTGCTGTGATGGAAGCTGTTGAAGCCATGCGCGTGTCGCTCGGCCCCGGAGTGCTTCTCAATTATGTGCTGCAGGGACTTTTCCACCCGGCGCGCAAGGTGCGCGAAGTCTACTGGCGGATCTACAATGCGCTGTACCTCGGCGCTGCGGACTCGCTTGTGCCGTACTACCCGGATGTAGGCGAGCTGAGTGACGAGCGGAATGTGTACGACAGGCACCCGCTCCAGATGTTTATTTAAGCGATGTATTTGTATTGTACATTTGTGTTGGGAATAGCAGCTGGATAATTCATTTGTCCAAACCGGGATTAGGCATCGTAGGGTCGCTTTTGATCCCTTGATGATCGAAGTTGTCGCGTCCAACACCTGTCGACCACCCTCTAATACGACCTTTAATCACCTGACGATCTTCCGACGCCGGCGCTCACGATCCACACTGCAGTACTAGTTACGCTCACACTATCCACTCGTTCCCAGCACATTCTCTTATAACAATGTCCCTCTTCCACTCCACCAGCTTCAGACTCAAAAAACGCGAAAAGCCCCACCGCCCCCCACCACTCGAACAGATGCCTGAACACCCCGCGGAATCCCGCGCGCCGTTCGAAGTTCCCCCGGCCCCCGCCAGCTTCCTTGCAGTCCCAGACAGTGCGCGTTCAGCCTTCTTCACGCTCCCTTCGGCGGTGAACTCTCGCTCGTCCCTGTTCACGCGTTCGGGCTCTTCCCCCGGGGTGCAGGAGGACAAGTCGCGTCCTTCGTTCTTCAAGTTCTCGAACTTGAGCAGAGGCTCCTTTGTGGCCACGCTCAGACGCGAACGCGAGTCGAGGGGTCGAAAGACGTTCGATTCTGTCAAGGCTAAGGACGGAGCAACGGCTTCTTTCGCCCATCTCTCCGCGGACCTTCGCGAGTATGGGCATATTACTTCGGTGAGGCGCTCAAGACATTGAATTCTTCAACCCGTTTGCTAACGCTTAGAAACGGCCCGATAGTCCAAACACCCAGTGTCTGCCGAGACCTCAATGTCAAATCTACTCGCGGGGTTAGACGTTATTGATATCGCGCCTCAGCCAAACTCTAGCCTGCGCCAGCGGTCCCGTACGCTGAGCACAAAGAGCGCGCCGGATACACCGGACCTATCCTTGGGCTCCTCCTTTCGTCGATTCGCTGATCTGCCGTCCCCTAGTCGCATGACGTCGACTGGCCGCTCGAGTTTTGACACACCCCCGAAGCGTAGGATGCACATGTCGGTTCCGCCGAGGCTGAGCTTGGATACGCCTGTGTCACCGGGGAACGGGAACCGAGCGTCGCCTGTGCCCCCACCGCTTTTGACTGCGCCGCTCCCAGCGCTGAACTTCCCCCCAGGTCGACTTGACGACACTCTACCACCGCTCCCGAGCGAGTCTTCAGGAGTCGTGAGACTCAGGCTACATAGCCCCTCTCCTACGATTATCTCTGCGACGAGCACTTCAACGGTACAAGATTCGCTCATGGGTAGCTACGACCAGGGTTCCTCCGAGTCGGACCCGGACCAAAGCTTTACGCCGGACGAAGACGATTGTGGCCCCGTAGGTTGTGGCCTCATAGGTGTGCCTGGCCCGTCTACCGGGAGTGAGGGTGCTTTCAATTGCTACCCGCAAGTGGGCGGCACGTTGACAGAGGCAGCTCTTCCGAGGCTGACCGTGACGCGCTCCGGCGGGACATCTCCGGTGGAGACACCCGGCCGGCCAAATCCCGCGCCGTTCTCGTTTCCTGGTACCGCGGCCCTACCTGACGCGCTCCACTCGCCGGTCTGCGACCCGCCTGAGACTTATTTCAACACTGGAGACAAGTCTGAAACATCTGACGACCAAATCACTCCGCTCGAGACCGTCACCTCTAGGATAAAGCCCAAGCTCGGCACCAATTCTCCAGCCACACCCGCACGCAAACTCGCGATGAATGCCTTTCGCGCTGGAAACACTCCACCCGCTCGACCTCTAAGGATCCGCCGACCAGGCGGCATATCTTTGGCTACAATATCTAGCCTACAGTCTCGGGCTGAAGAGATTCTCGAAGAAACACCACTAACCCCGCCAACCCCATCGTTCCTCGCCGGTCTGGCATGGCCGCGACCGCCCTTTCGACAGATCTACGTAGACACGCACAAACCCGAGTCATCATGGCATGCCGTCTCGAACATTGCGGACGAAATGCTGTTTGATGGGAGTAGCAACGTCAGAGTTGAGCCTTGCCATATCGTCATGCTGGCTCAGGCTATAGACTCGCTTGTACAGCCGCAGGCACAGAAGGGCATGTGCGATCAACAACCGCTGTCGCCTTCTGCAGCCGCTGCGCTAGCAACATTTGCTCTCCATTCCAGACCTCTTGTGAGCGCATAATCACGAACAACCCTCGGCGTACATAGTCTTTCATTCTTTTGCTCCATTCTGCCCCACTTACTTTGCTTTGACGAACTGTACATGACATCTTCGCGCCCGCCGCAGCTCAGTTATCCCTCGCTTTTTGAACATTTTAGACAAACGCACTGCGACCTGCCTGGTCTCATTATCAATCAGCTCTTTGCGTTTTCTTTTTTTATCACTCGCGCCACGAATATCACGTTGGACGTTGTTATATACTTGTAGCTTAAGACACGAGGGGTTGTTGTAATGATATCTCTGAAACCTCCCAGGAGATGTACAGCCACATAATCACGTGCCATAGCCACTTCTTTTGGAAAGAGCGAACCCAATCAGCCACGGCCCACGAGGCACCAGCCGCCTTTCCCCCGTTCACGACATGCAGAACCTCTCCGCTTCTACCTTGCCCTCCGAACTGTGGGTCGTAATTCTGCTGCAGTTAGAATGCCCAGACCTCAGACGGTGCCAGTTGGTATGTTTCACCATCCACCTTGCAAGAGCTAGACCCCCCGGCTCAATCACTTGACAGACGTGTCGAACCTTACACCAAATAATTACATCCGACTGTGAACTTCAATTCAGACTTGAGCTTGACGCAGCTGGATATGCCCCATCGGGAAATCCGCGAACCGACATTACCGCCGAAGAAAAACTGGCAATATTTCGTGCCCACCTCTCGCGCCGCCGAACGCTCACTCCCTACGACTGCCTGGTACTCACAGGCGAATCCCTGATATGGTATGATCCGGATCGATTCTTATCTGGGGGCGTGTTTGCATGGTATACCACCGAGCAATTGGACTTCGTGCAACTGGCATCACCTAATAAAGGGACTGAAACAAGACAATGGAGTTTTCGTGAAGAATCAATTCGCATTGAAGGGTTATGGCTCGAACCAAAGTATGATCTGATGGTATTTTTCGGCCAGGCGGCCGAAAGTGATACAGGCGTATGTCTATTTCCCGCTCGCAGCCTCCCTTACTAACATTTTGGGGCACAGTATTTTTACCTAAGGACACTCTCTTCAAACAAACCGCACCCGAGTGCACTGATGCATCGAATAGCTAGCTCGACTCGTAGATCTGTTCAATTCGTTGGTCAATGGATGGTTACCTCTGATTCGGAGCGACTTGTTATTTGGGATTGGACAACGGGCGATAGCTTGCTTGTAGGCATTTCAGTTTATCCTTTGGAAAGAATCTAAAATTTATTCACCGCCTTCTTAGGACGAGCAGATTCCCGAGCTAGGCACTGTGGCATTCCTTTCTGAACGCTATTTTGTGATCCCCCGATCCACTCTCACTTATGGGTCTGAAAACCATTCTATGGGGACTCTTGACGTCTACTCTCTTCAGCTTGGTGGACCTTCTAGCTTGGTTATATCTGCGGTCGCATCACTTGAGCTACCGGTTATTGAACGTGTCCCTCTGATGCGCTATGGGCCCCGGAATGAAGCTCTCGCAGTTACGCTTGAGTGCTGCACCGATCCCGCCTATCAACCCGTTACAAAAGGCGAATTTGTACAAGGCCCTCCTAGTACGTTCGAAGTATCGAACACCGGACGTATACTGCGGCTACATTTACATCTCCCGTACGACTTTGGACTGGACAATTGGCGATATGCAGTAGCCCCTTTTTCCTCACTCTGCATCCGCGTACAATCCATTCTCCGTATAGTTTCCCGGTCAAAGGGTGACGGAATGGCTTGTTTCAAAATCTCTTGGAGCGATTGGAGTGCAGAATCCCGCTGGCTGCACTGTTCAGGTGATTCTGGTAACCTGGGCGCAGTTTCAGGGACTCGCTTGGCAGCACTCTCGCTCTTCCGAAGCAAACAGCTATATCCGGATGGTCAAGCTGAAGAAGTTGACTTTGAGTCACTCTCCGACTGTATCAGTGTGCTAGATTTTCACCCTGCGCTCCTCAACCAAACTCGGCCACTTGACCTACATGACAAAAAGGATGAAAACACAGCAGATACTAGTATCTGGAAATGCCAGCCTCAAAGCTCTAACGAACTTACCCCCGGTTTTCATCAGAGTGACAAATGGATGGGTAGAGCGAATGAAGCAATTGCTCCCTACGTAGCCGCTCAGTTCAAATATGGAGAGTTGTATGACGTGGCTTCTGGCTGGCCCACAGTTTGGATAGACGATGAGCACTGTAAGTTTGGTCCTTGACCGTTGAGGACTTCTCTTTTCACCCACATTCCTGCATAGTTGTGGTGGAAAAGGTACAGTCCTACACTCCAGCGCTCGGGTCTTGCCCCGTCATAAATAATGACTGTGCTTAGCGTACCGACACTGATAGACTTCAGTCAATCACTGTGGTGACGTTCTAAGGTCAAGCAAGTAAGTCACAATATGGCTGTAATAGCGTCAGTCCCTGACACCTACATATGATAGAGAATTTATGCGAGAGGGGTGTTTATTGAAGGGGACAAGCTTGGCCAGCGCGCACAGCACTGACAGGTGGGTCTCGACCGCAGCGCTGCGTATTTTGGTCCATTAACGTTGTGCTTGCGTCATGTAGTCGCTTCAGCATGCATACCTTTTTTTTTAAGTCTGACAACCTTCAAAACGCAAGCAAGGTGTATGCATTGATGCATCCAAACTACAGCTAGCCGGTGCAGCGGGACGTTTGTTCACGTGCTACTCTTGTCTGAGCTTGCTCTATCCTCACTTAGATGTATTCTAACCACCGCCCCTAAATTTGGAGCATATCTCGTCTCCAACATTCGCGGCTGTTTCAAACCAAACAGAGCCACGCCTCATTTTGCCGAATAGTTTCGAGCAGTGCTCTGTAGTTTTGCGCATAGTCTCCCCAACTCGTTTAATCATGATTGGGTATTCCTACTCAAGCTCAGCTATAGTATTTCTTTGAGCGAATATAGTATGTATGCGTCAGAACTCTTTGTTTGTGGTTGTTCACGTGACGTGACCAAATTCTCGATTACAGCCAGCTGTTGTACCACACACACCGACTAAATATGCGGGGCACGCTTCGATTATTCAACACACTATCAACAAGGATATTTGACACGCCTTCGACGGCTCGTTTTTTGCTGTCGAGCCCCACACCAGCGTCGTTACCACGGGAAAGCCTTAACGAAGTGAGCACCAGCCATCTCTGGGTGTAATTCCTTGTAACCACACTGCCCGGCACTCTCAGTTTGTTTTTGCCGGTATGCGGCGGTCCACACATTATATCTATTGCTCAACCGACACTTAGGGCGGGCGAACGTCGGTAAATCATCCTTGTTGAACTCAGTCTTGGGGCGGAAGGACCTTGTTAAGACAAGCTCTAAGGCGGTGGGTAATCCTGCGTGGCATGTAGTGCGACAGTATCCGACGCTCGCACCCAGGGCCACACCCGCGCTCTCAATTTTTTCCAGGTGGGGACTGACGCCGGGAGGCTCACGTTAGTAGATGCACCAGGATACGGAGAGCGTGGTCGGCCAGAGTGGGGCGAAGTTTTTGAGCACTATATAGGAACGCGTCAGAGGTATGCCAAGCCATACGGAGCCATGGTCTGATAATAATGTTACTATTGCAGCCTCCGAAGAATTTTTGTGTTGGTCAACGCAAAACATGGCGTGTCTCCCTCGGACGAAACCATGTTACAGGATCTAGATACCAGATTCAAAGAATCGGCTGGGTTATTGTTCACCTACCAAGTTGTACTCACGAAGATGGATTGCGTACCTATTTCACAGCTGGGCTCCGTACTGTCCGCAGTGACTCAGGACACGCGCAAGGCCGCGCCGACGATTGTCCCCGAGATCATATGGACCTCGGCTGCTCGTCGAGGCAACGAACTAGGGGTACAGCAGCTTCGCAATGTTATTGTACAGACTTGTAGCTAGTCTTGTTACAACCGTTTCAAACGAATAAGCACGCAAGTAAGCCTCGGGTGTTTGGTCCTTGTCATGCCCCACATAATCCTCAACTTCAAAATTTGTCCAGATCTGCGGTATACGGAAGCCACCCATAGAAGTGTATATAATTTTATCGTATTGTATGATACGTTCATGGTCAACAGGATACGGTCGCAACATGAGCTACTGCATACATATATGCTCCGTGAGTCCGGCATCGAAATTGAGGAGAGCCCAAGACATTGTTCTAAATGACATCTATTCCACATTTTGCTTAATTAGGGCTTATGCCTGCGACCTATCCATAAATGGTTAGGGTGAACGCACATAAGGAGAGCTATTCACGAACCAAACCCTTCCCGTTTGCACTGTTAGAAGGTGAATACGTCGATTCCAGAGGCTATCCTGATCTCATTGCGCTACGTTAAGTCAAACTGGTTAGTCGTATTGCAACAATTGATACATAAAAGCTCTCACCTTGAGGAATAATACTAGACGTTGCGGTTAATAACGAGACTCTAGTAATCATAATTAAGCAGGAAGCGATTGGGCTCACAGTGTTCTTCATCCATCCAGACCTTCAGGTAGTCTTCATATCCTAGGTCTCTAAAGAGGGCATGCTTAAATACCGACTTAGCATATGGGGCAACTGCTAGCTCTGCGGTGGTCATCCAGTGGTCAATAGCGCTAGTTGTCGGCGTGAAGCTATCCCTTCCAGAATGATGGATCCAGTGTGGCGGGACCTGTAACTCTCGTGCGTGCGTTGCATTTTGAGCTGCTCGAACAGACGATGGATGAAAATCGAGAATGTCAAGGCTCAGAGAGTATTCGGATTGATATGGGTTGTGCTGACAATCACACTCCGCGACCAGATGTGGGAATATAACACGAGTCCCAGAAGTGAGATATTGCCCAGGGTCCTCGTCGAAGAATGACTCAGTCAGATTACAGCGATGAACCCAGCGTGTGCTTGCACCCCATGCCTCCCAGGGTACCCGGCGAGGATGCACCTCTGTAGAGTTAGATCGTCGCTCTGTGCTATCAATTGCGCTCCATATAGACCAAATGGGAACAAAAACGAAGGATAACGTGTCATCGACTGCAGTTGCAGTCGTAAAATCAAAGTGGATAAGCAGTACACGGTTGGAATCAGCGGGTTCGAACACAGATGGCAGACTACGGGAAGGAGGCATCTGGAAGGACGAGAGTTGGCGAACCGGGTTGGCGTAGCATCTAAGTTTTATAAGGGGGAGGTTAACATTCCGGGCTCGATTAGGGGTTTTACGAGGAACTGAACGGAAAACAGGAAATTCTAGCGTTGCAACAAGTTCCATTTCCAACCCCGCAGTGGGTGTCAAATCCAGCGCATAGACGTCGAGCAGAGCTATCGGCATGTTCTCTGATTCATAGATGAAGGTCGATCGTGGCACAACAAGCACCGATTCTGACAAGAATAAGAGGTTCTGAGCGGCGCCAAATCCAGTTGGCTGATCCTACATACATTCTTAGCATGACAGTATGCTACGGAATGATAACTAACCGACTGGAGCCCTCCGGTTGTCCAATCCCAACAATAGATGTGGCCCATCCTCGACATGTCAATAACATGGACAAATATTAGACGACCGACGACTTGGAGTGCATGAGCGTTGGTGTGTTGGCTAGAGGTTTCGAGCCTGAGAACGCCGGTTCGTGTGGCATCCGGGTGTGGTTCGTTTGTAGACAGTGTTCTCAAATGAAACTCATAGGATCTGGTGCCTAAGTGCTCGTTTAGCATAATGTACATAAAAAATTGATATTTTCTGCTGACCTGGAGTCGAGCCACCCACGGATTGAAGGATTAAGAGGTCATACTTTGGCTCTAGCCAGTAATCGTGTACCGCTATAATACGTTCGATAACATTCCACTCCTTGAGAGTTAGCCCTTTATTAGGTGACGGAAGTTGCACTAGATTAAGTTTGAGCGGTAGGAAGGCGTCGTATGATCTCGCAGACCAGTGAGCTAGTACGCCATCAGAAAATAGTGGTTCGACATCTCCATTTGTGAGGCCTTGTCCGTTGTATGTGCCATCCAAGTCAAATTCGCCAACACTAGAGGGGGAATGTTCGTTCCAGCACAACAGGTGCTTTTTCAGGATTGAAAGTTTCTCTCCAATGCCAATGTCGGTTCTTGGGTTGTGGGGCTCAACATATCCAGCGGCCTGGAGTGCAATGCAGAACTGGAATTCCAGCAACGACGAGATGAGTTTGTTGAAGCTTCGACACACCTATTTGGTAGCGGATCGTCATGCATGAGCAAGTCATTGGAGTGATTATACTATACAAGTTGACATGTGCTAAGTTCTCTACCCTCCAGGTGCGAAAATACTTTGGTTAATATTTCGGCCGGTAAATCATATAGACTGGAAGTCATCCCTGGCACAGTGAGGCTGGTATACGGAAAACAAGGCTTATAGTTTCCCGAGAACGCAGAGAACGGTTTCGTTCGTTAAAACACGATTGCGGAATGAGCTGGCTGTCAAGCACGTGACTGACGATCGTCACATCGGGGTTGAGCTACACTTCACCAAACTACGATGAGCCAAACTGGAACATATGTACTATTCCACGCGCACGTACGGCATTACACCAATATGAACCAGCCCTTCCGTTTATGTTTAGTTTATCTCTCCAGGGAAGCGGTTCGGTGTTCCCTCGGGTTGTCCTTCGGTTATTGGAAGTTCCTCACGAAGTGACTACGAGCAAGTAACCCAAAAGCAAGGTCGCGACTATGGTCGCCTAGTAAAAGCCAACCCGCTTGCCCAATTTCCTACTCTACTCACCCCTGAAGGGGACGTCATGACTGAGATGGTAGCGATCGTGCTATGTGAGTCCTAGCGGCGGGGTGTTGTGGCGAATTGCTTCGATATGCTTCATGTTTAGACCTACAACACCGCCATGCTCGGGGAACCCCATGGAGCATCGACAATTTATCACCCTCTCAACTGGCGGCATTTTACCGATGGTTCATCTTCATACCCGCAAACGTATACCCCGTCCTAACCATCGGCGAGTTTCCTGGCCGATTCGTTCGTGTCCCAAGTGACGTGGGTGTGGCGACCTCGACAGTAGAGGGGTGGGTTACCCAGGGTGCATATGCCAGGCGGGAAGAATTGTGGCTGATGTTGGAGAGGGAGATGACTAAAGAATTGAAGGATGGCCAGTATTTGGTTGGGACGCAGAACCCAACCCTCTTGGATGTGCTTGTTGCTATGATGGCGCATTTCATGCCCCATATAGGGTGAGTTAGTTCCTGCAAAGCCACCCGGAGCTCAACGTATTGTTGTAGACGAGGTACGCAGTGGTTTGTCAACAATTGCCCCCGAGTCCGTAAGCGTGTCCAGGAGACTTTGAGAGTGGACGTAGTGCGAGATACGTTTCGGGGGAGTGGGCTGGACGAGTACCTCGACCTCGACCTTGAGAAGTTGTAAAAAAGGTATGTGCGGCATATCTGGGTGGGGTCCTGTCTTTTGAATTATTGTCCGTACGGTCAATCTCATGACCATGTATAGTAAATTGTTCACATGCGCGACTACAATTATATCAAAGCCGCCATCAGGACCCACACCGCCCAATGTCCACTGTCCGTATATATATACCCGACACTGAGTGATGCAGCCCCGCGAAAAAAGAACCAGGTTGTACGCCAAAAACGAAACCAAAAACGACACGCCAATCAAGAAAAATAGGTACACTGAGGGTTGAAACTAGAGCAGCCTGCCGTCAAAGAGGTAAGAAATAGAGGGATATTAAAAGATAAATGCATGCAGGAGATAACTAGAATGCCAGCAATGGTTGCGAGATGGACAAGTGCAAGTAGTTTACATAACCCAGAGAAAACGAGGAACCGACAAGCGATGGTGCAACCTGTAGATCGATAAATATTAGAAAGGAACAGTGGGTGTATGAACTAGGATTGTGAGGGGGTGGGGGGGCTTCGTTGAGCGCGTCGCCGTTCGCCGGCCATAACGAGCACTTGTTTCAGACTGCGTTCAAGTACTGGTTTGGTCAGCACCCTGTAGATGAGGTTAGCATCTACTGGCCACAGCGACGAGCGTCAAGACGCACTGATCAACCCCTGCCTCGTAGTACTCTTCCTGATCCTCTTTTAAGGCGTTTCCGGTGACACCAACGACGAAGTCTTGTCGTCCGAGCGAGCGTAGTTGGCGCATGACCTCCAGGCCACTAAACACGAAAATCCGTTAGCATATATTCACTTATGCGGACACAAATGGGAAACATACCTGCACAATGGCATTCTAAACACACAATTAGCATCGTGTTGAAGTTGTCCAAGGAAGGTAAAAAAATAAGGATACATACTGGTTATCCAAGAATACAACCGCATACTTGCTCGTCGACGGACCCCCCACAGCCGGACTTGCAGACCTTGACGAAGGTGGTGGTACATCCCCTGTCGAAGGCGTCCCGGCCATTGGACCCAACAACATCTCTAGATTGGATCTTGAATTAGCTTTGTCCACGACTGGAGATGTAGAGCACGCACCGAGTGCTATCAATCCGTTCTCGGCCATTTCGCATACACACCCTAGTCGGGTCAACATCCGGGTCATGAGCTTGCGCGTGAGCGGGTCATCATCCACCACGAGCACATTGAGCACGTTTGACGCAAGGTTCGAACCTGACGCGCCAGATCCAGAGTCGATTGGCGCGTCGGTCGGAGGGGAATCGAACCGTTTGCGCGAAGGGAGGGGTACAGGGCCCGGCCGCCGTTGTGACGCGGGTGCACCTGTGGACGGCGTTCGCTCTGTAACAGCCGATTCTGCTGCCGGGGGGGCAGAAGCGGATTCGGTGCTAAGAGCTCCAGACGCGTTCTTAGGTGCCTCATTGGGAGGCACCGGGCTGGTTATGGAAGCATTAGCGACGATGGATGCGTCGGTAGCGTCCATCGAGCGGGTGACCACGATCGGGACCTCATTTGCGCTAGTAGCACGAGGCCGCCTTGATGCGAGCTCCACCATCCCACCATGTTCCTACGCCCCATCTCAGCACACCCAGCCAACCAATGTTGCACAGCCTAAACGTACCATGATAGTCTTCAAGGCAGCATTACTCTCAATAGGCAAGGTCGGCACGAAACCAAGCTCTGACGGCGTGTCTACGAGGGTGCTCGGTGCTCTGTCATAGTGATCGCCCACGCCCTGTGACGCATCGAGCACAAAACCAGAACGCTCTGAGATGTGAGAACGGGCAATGTTGATCAATGCGTCGTCTTTGGATTTGTTCCGGGCGAGTGCATTGTTGACCCGTCGCCCGACGCCGAGTGAGAGTTCAACCCAGAACATAGAGCCTGCGTCACGCTACACCAACGTTAGCATACGTTTCAGGTCGACATTGGGACGAAATACTTACCTCACTCTTGACACCCAGCCGTCCACCAGACAGCTTGACGATATGCCTAACCACTGCACCCGACCACACGTTAGCCTCTCCCTGCATCCTAAGCCACAATGGCCACTCACGAGCCAACCCAAGCCCAGTCCCCTTACCACCTTGCAATCGACCAACTTCAGTCTGGTTGAATGCAGTGAACAACCGATTGTCCACCAGATCCTTCCGCCGAATGCCCACACCCGTGTCCTCCACCTCGATCCGGACCACAATCTGCTCAACCGGCCGTTCTCGTGAATGGGCATCCCCATTATGATGTCCCCGGTCCTTTCCTCCACTCTGCCGACTGTGCTGGCTCGCCACGTCCCGTGATGCGATCTTCTTTTCCTCGTCGTATGACACACCGCCTTTAGATGAGGGTGTCGGTGAGTCTACGTCCGCCGACGCAGCAGACGCAGCAGACGCAGCCAAGTTGGCTGGGAGCGGACTGGGCCGTGTCGATGTGGCGACAAGTTTAGTCCGGATGAAGATTTTGCCGCCTGATTCAGTGAACTTGGCTGCATTGCTCGCGAGGTTGGTGATAATTTGGCGTAGACGCATCTACACCATGGTGGCCTCAGCATGGCGCATATATATGGAGCGCATATACGCACTTCGTCACCGATCACCATTGCCTCTTCGTCATCCTCTAATTCCCTGCCCTTCTCACTACTCGCCCTGCGCTTCAACTCATCCCCCCGATTTGCCTTGCGTATCGTCTCGTCGATCGCTGGGTCAAACTCGCTCACGAGCTCAAGCCCACGTGCGTCCGCCGCAAGCTGGAGTGGCACCAGCATCGAGCGCATCACGGTATGAAACGCATACGGCTTGAACACACTTTCGAAGCGCCCACTGGGATGCGGAACCGAAGTCAACAGAGGAACCGAACGAAATCCGAGCCAAGACGTGCCTGTCCATCCTATTAAAGTCTAGTACGTCATTCAAGACCTTGCTCATCATGCTCAGCGATCCTTCCAGGGCGTTGAACTCGACGTCGTGTTCCCGACTCAGTGTCATTTCGGCTGCCATGTTCTGTGTTGCGAGCACTGGATTGGCCAATGGTGAATGAGTACGCACGTCTGATACATGGTGGGAACAACTCACATGCGGTGTTCAAAGGCACCCGGACCTGGGTGACGCAAACGTTTAGGTTAGCAGGGCATGGGGAGTCCTTGCCGGCTCGGGATTTGCACATACCTCATGAAAGATGTAGCTCGTGAGACGCCGTTTGGAATCGGCCGCTTTGCGCTCGCTGACCTGGGCCTTTTGGGTCGCTCGGTATTGCGTCTTTAGCTGGTCCCGGAGCTTGTGCAGCCTCCTCTCTGCACTCTCATACATGAAGTGCAGGTAAAGCACAAACGCCTGAAATACGACAAAGTTGATGAAGTTGCGGACCCAGGATGTGCGCCATGGTAAAACTAGTCCGCCCATAAGGACTGCAAAGCAGACGGCACCCACAAGGGCTGGGAAGCGGTGTTGATGCATGCCAAACAATGCGAGGACTGGGAATCCCGCCGAGTAACTAGGGGCCATTAAAGATCAATGCTAATTCAGACAAGCAGTTACGGTGGCCTAGAACGTACTAGAACAGCCCAATAAAATCATGGTTCCCACATGACCAGTACGAGTGCTGCCCGTAGAACCCACATCTAGCATACAGCTATATCAACAGACAAAGCCAAGCGCTGAAAGGAGACAGACAACTCACAAATGGATAAAGAGGACATTGTAGAAAGCCCACATGTAGGTCTGAAGGGTGAGCCAGATCTGGTAGGCGACGGGTGCGCGGCGGTAGCCATCGAATAAAATAAAAAATGGGCCTGGGATGGTCATGACCGTGGCAATTCCGTAATAGAATGCATAATCGATGGTACGGAACGGCCGAGGAACAAGCGCGCAGGCAAGAACCCAGTTGAGGACGAAGAACAGCGATGTAAAAAATGCCAGGCGTTTCTTTGTGTAGTAGCGCTCCTTGAGGTAGTGTGCCTCGGCCTCTGGGTCGTGGAAGGCGAGACTGCAGAGTGATGTGTCAGACAATGATCGTCAGCATCACGCCAGGACTTGCCAAAAAAAGCGCCAGAGAAATGGGAGTATGCGGTATCGAATACAGATGAGGGCTGCATTATGGTCCCAGAAACTATTGACTGTGCTTTCAAAGTAACTGTCGCTGGCAGTAACACCGTGAGAGTTGAGGCGAGGCTCAGTATGTTGGTGAGAGGGATCGACCAAGGGATGCTTGTCGCCCGCCTCGGATGGTTGAGTAACAGACTTTTCGCCAGGGACCAGAAACTGTCAATAGTTAGAGGTGCACCGGGTGACAGCAACTGCAGCAACAGACCTGGTTGTCGACTACGATCTCGTCGACTGGGCCATCGTCGAGTGGCGCATCCCCCGGAGGTGGTTTGCCGTACTTCTCGACATAGCGGCGGTATGTCGAGGATGCCTCAGTGGATTCTGCATCTTGCACGCTCTCGGACAGCACACTCCCTGTGTTCAGGTGGTGCTTGAAACGTGCCCAGTGGACTCGCAGGCCTACTAAGGTCAAAACGCAAGAATCAACAAATAAATCAGGACACGTTTCAGACGGCTCAGAAATTGACAGAAATTAGGATGGGAGCAGGAAGTGGGTAGGTGAGCGAGCAGAGACGAACCAGTCTCGAACCGAGCAGATTTGCGAACGGGCTGGGGGGCGGTGGCGGGCTTGGGGAGGCCCGAGTCGGAGAGGCTGGCCAAAGACACCGGTGGGGAGGGCGTGCGGTCCATCGCTGGTCGTCGGCCTCGGTGAGCGCAGCGAGCACGCGTCACAGCCCAGCCCGGTCTGGATCTCTGGCAACCAGTGGCATCGACTGTGCCTGCTTTTCCCAGAAAGGGTCTCGGTGCGATACCTCCGGCGCTTGTGCCTCGAGATTGGTCACCTCCCACGTGACTCCCACTCACCCCTGTACGACCATGGCTGACCGAGTAAGCTACCTCTTTTGTGTCGCCGGCGCCGACTCACACGCTGCAGGGACGAGGACGCGGCAGAGGGGGACCTCGAGGCGGTGGACCCGGCCCAGCCCGAGGTGGTGGACCGACCGCAGACAAGCCCCGCCGAGAAGCGATTCTCGATCTGAGCAAGTACCAGGACGAGCGGATCCGTGTCAAATTCACTGGCGGACGACAAGGTACGCCCCCTTCGTTGCAGTCCTGCCTCACTCCCTAACCTCACCCTAGTGACCGGCATCCTCAAGGGCTACGACCAGCTGCTCAACCTCGTGCTGGATGACGTGCAGGAGGAAAAGCAGGGTGCGTCTACCCCACTGCTCCACTTTGACTCTCTACCCGCGACGGTCTTACTGATTTTCCGGGCAGACCCTCAGCTGCACACACGCCCCCTCGGACTAGCTGTTTTGCGTGGTCCTACTATCACAATCATCAGTCCTGTGGATGGTTCCGAGGTTCGTGCCGGTCATTTCTTCCCGCGCATCTGTCCTGAGTCTATCCCCATTCAACTTAGGAAATCGAAAATCCCTTCGTACAGCAAGGATGACAAGTACAGACGACTTTACTACTTTGATCTAGAACACAATCGTGTTTGTGATGCCAGAAATACAACGGTGTTAAACATTTGGCTCCCTGTATAACCTAGATCTTTCGACTAGTGCGTGCCGCGCGGGCCGCCCATCGTAACTCACGGAGATAAAGCTTAGCCACTTCACATGCGGTCCGATTACCTTTTCGGTCGTATATTCCGTCTACACTACTTGGATAGCCACACGGTAGTCTCACGCTCTCCCGACCCCACCCAATATTCGAATACCGGTAGACTGTACGCATTGCAGCTCAAGGAATATATGGCGGTTCAAATGATTCAAGTAGGAGAGTAGGTCTAAAGGGTGGACACACGCGAACATAAACGAGATTGATTCTGAGCCTCGTCAACCTTCCGTGGCATGTTGTTATACTATATCAAAGAATAGGCCTGAAACCCAAACCAGTCAAGACGATGCAGTCCTACAGTAAATCGGATGTTTGGAGAAAGTTACAAAGAGTACAAGCAGTCCAGCTCTTCTAATATCTTTCCCAAAATTCTGCGGACTTTCGATGCCCAGTTTTCAAAGACCTCTCCCGGCGTTCCACCAAAGTAAGTTCTGGCTTCGATTGCAGCTTCGACACAGTCGGCGCAGGCATCCATGTGGTCCTTGACCCAAGTAGTGAGGACTGACGGCTCAAACAAATATTTACATTCATCCAGGGGCATTGCGACAAGCATGTCATACGCATGACGCGACCACCCATATAACCAGCTGGGGATGTATGCAAGCGGACGAGACCCGCTTGACCGAAGGTCGCTAAGTCGCGCGGCACAATTGTCGCATATCATAAGCCCACCACCGTTTCCGTCGATAAATTCGGACTCTTGTCGATACTTTGCGACCACGTATGTCTCTGGTAAAAAATCATCCTCAAAGGTGAAAAAGACTTCGGCTAGGATTTTGGCCCGCAAAATTTGAGCGCTGACCAGCCCAACAACGTGCGCCGAAGCAGGGTACTCTTGTGCAGCCTTGACGATTTCAGCTGGCTCGCCAAAATCAATATCGCGCGGCATTATAGCCTTGGATGCAAGCGCTTTGCATTCACGAAGGCCATACGTCACAGCGAGACGAAGACACGGAGAGGGTCGTTGGAGCGAATGAGTCTGGTTTGTGCCTCGGAGCGTGATAGATCGCGGTCAAGCGTCTGAGTAATAGTCTCGATGTTGTACTTTTGAGCAATCTTTAGACACTTTTCCAGTGTATCGATTTTGTCGATGATAGGCGTGACACTAGACGGGTAGATAATGGCTAGCACCAGAGATATCGACTCGGAGTCGTCGTCGAGCTGAATCTCCTCCCCAGAAGGTCTGCCGATGGAGAACATGTCTGCAAAGACAGAAGACACGAGGCCCAGAATGACCGAGTGGACGCAAAATACAGACCCGTCTGTCGACCGTAAAGAGACGTCACCACCAGGAGGAGGTCCAAACACAAAAGCTGGCCCCTTGGCACCCTGCCGATTGGACATATAGGATTAATCTGTTATTTGAGACATCAGAGTCGGTTTGATTTCGTAGTTTCAGTCCTCCGTAGGCTTATATACCAGGTTGCTTACCGTTTGCTAAACAAGAAGGTGTGGTGGTAAAAACAATGGATGCTGGGACTTGATCAAGGCAAACATGTGCTTACAAGCCACTTGACGCTCAACCGCCTTGGAGGACCAGGTGGCAGGCGGTATGAACGTAAACATACTTGCGCCAGGACACAGAGTTACGCTTAAATGTAGATACAGGGGAAACTCGGTACATGGAACGGTCATTACAGTGTAAATAAAACCTCTAGCTCCTTCAGCTCGTCCTCCAGCTCATCCTTCACGCTTCGCAACCAAGCTTCAAGCACCTGGCCATTCTTGGCCTTGAGAGCAACTTTGACACAAAGTTTACAGAAAGGCATAATGCAAGGCCGATAAATAAGTGTGTTGAACATGCCCAGGGTAAAGAGATGACTGTGGTCCTCCGAAGGTGCATCGATAAAGCTTTCGTACAGGCTGGGCGCCCAGCTGTTCAGCCAACTGGGATAATAGTATGCTGGCGGGGCAAAGTTAGTGATTGTTTTTGCCCTGCAATCCCCGCAAATAAGCCAGGAATTTTCGTCGCCTGGGGTTAGGTTGCAGACAACAAGGTGCACGTGGTCACACCAAATTGGGTTGTAGAAAAAACGAAACAATATTTCCGCCCGCGCAGCTTGTACACCCATGAGTGCTATGACGTGTGATGAACCGGGATAAACTTTGGCGAGCTGGACAATGTCATTGATAGATGATAAATCACAGTGTTTAGGTTGAACCTCTCGAATAGCGACCGTCTGGGATTGCTGTAGCCCATAAGTGACTGAGAGATGAAATGTTCGAAGCGGGTCGGACTGGATCAACTCTTTGTAGGAGGATTCGGTGGACAACGCTCTATCTAGTCTTTCTAGTATGGCTTTGAGATCGTATTTTTGAGCAACCTCTAGACTCTTTTCTAGCAGTCCAAATGAGCCCAAAGGCGGGGGTACGCCTGAAGGATAAATGTACGCAAGCATAACCGAAAGGGTCTCCGAGTCTTCTGCCAAGTCAATAACTTCGGTGGTCCTGGTCCCGATAGCAGACATGCCCGAGAACACCGAGGACGCCAGACCAAGAATGAGACTGTGAACACGGAAAATCTGGCCATCGCAAGAACGAAGCGATATATCGCCACCAGGGGGAAGGTTGAATATGAAAGGGGAGGGCGAGACTTCGGGCTGTAAATTTCGATCTGCCATTGAATGGTCAGTCGTGGTCATGGACAGATACCAGATTGGTTTGTATCCGTGAAGCCCCACTTCAGCGCTTGTGGTTCAAACCCGAGCTCCTCGATCATTTGTAACATTCCTCTAGAATGGCAGACTGCGCTAAAATTACAGTAGTTGAGATACACTACTCGTGTGCTATACTAGATCAAAGAGTCCTGGTAAATATCACAAAGAGCACAAGCAGTCCAACACCGCCAGCTCCCCTTTCAAGCCAGCACGAACACCAAACACCCAGCTCTCGAAGACACCGCTTGGTCTGCCATCGTAATAACACCTAGCATTAATTGCAGCTTCGACGCAAGCCTTGCAGGCGTCTATGCTATCCTCCATGTAAGTGCTAAGAACCTCCAGGTCAAAAAGGTGGCTGCATTCGTCCAGCATCCTGTAGACAAGTTCTCTGTAGGCTAGACGCACCCATTGATATATCCAGCTGGGAGCGTAGCGGAGTGGGCGCTCTTGGCAGAATAAAAAATTGTCCGCCCGCAAAGAACAACCATCGCAGACCATGAGCTCGCCACCCTCACCGTCTGTGAAATCACTTGTTTGTCCAGGCTTCGCTACCACGCACGTCCTGGGTAGAATGTTGCCCTTGTAGGTGAACAAGAAGTCAGACAGGATTTTGACGCGCAAAGTTTGGACACCGATGAGCCCGATCATATGTTAGAGTGTCCCGCTGGTGTTGCAATGGTAGCGCCACAGGAGTATCTCTCCCCCAAACCTCAAAAGCTCGCCTCTTGCCTAGCGGACTACTCATACTGGACCAAAATCAATCTCTTCAATTGCTACCTATCAAGATCACAAACCGAGATTCATAACATTCACCTGTGTACACGCCCATCATCCAGAATAATGGGACGCATATAGTCACAGAAAATCGTCCAATTCGTTATCACGAAAGACGTCTTTGACAACATTGGTTTGAAGCACAGCCCTCACACATTTGGCCAATCGGGGGCAGTTCTCCTCGAACCACGAGAACCTGATGGCATTGAGCATATAGCGTATCAAGTGGTTAACCGACTGACCGTGGGTGCGGGGTATAATGAGCCACGAGTGCCACAAACACATCCAGGAAGGTTGGGCGCTCCGTTCCTAGTAAAAACTTCCCCTCTTGGTAATCTCGCGTCATTTCTCGCTCCATCATCTTCCAAAGCTCTTCACGCCTTGCGAATGCACCTTTAGTAATCCAGCTCTCCACTGTCCTTGGATCAACCCCCGCATCTGCAGGCACGCAAACGAAACGTGAAGGAAACTCTCCCACAGTCAGCACCGGATACACGTTGGCCGGAATGAAAATAAACCAGCGGTAAAACGCGGCGAGCTGCGAATGTGAGAGCGCGTGGATGTCCCATGGTGTATTTTTTGCATAACGGTCTTGAAGATCTGCCATCCTACCATAAGATTAGGGGGGCCACGCCAAACGGACTCGCTTACACAGTACAATTGCAGTCATTTCAGTCATAACATACCCCTCTGGGGTGATCATGGTCGGAAACTGCGCCAGTGGATTGGCTTCGACAAGGCGCGCATAGTTTGGGCCTTTCTTGTGAGTTGTTTCCTCGTAGTCACAAACAACTAGCTCGTGTGGTATGTCTAGCAAGCGGAGAACAGTTTGAGGAAAGACCGATCCGCAGCCCTGGGGGAATTTAAAATGGGTAGATTACAGATTAAGTATACCCGCTGAGATGAATTAACCGCACCTGTGCATGGAATAAAACGTAGGACGCCTTGCTGTTGCTCATGGTGAGTAAGGGTGGGTAGCGATTCACCGATTTTACCTGGCTTATAAGGGCCTGAGAGGCTTGCAATATGATGACTTGGCCCGAACCTCGACCGGTGACACCACATGGCTCAGTGTCTTCTAACTTAGCGATGACGCACTCCTACTTTTATGGGTGCTATATCTCAGTATTCTGCAAGCTCCTGTATAACGGGCTGACCAGGAGTAAGTGCATGCGCCCAAATAAACACAGCTCAAAGAACAAGCTTTTATGGGGGCAGGCATAGCTCAGGTTTAGATGTCTGGTTTGGTCGCCAAGTACTAAGTGAATCTGCTCTCGGTAAACGTGTCTCTGACAACATCTATTTCGAGTGTTGCCATGGCCGACTTGAAAAGCTTTGAGCATGCTTTGGGCAGCCATGCAGAGTCGTCGCTACCCCGATATACGTTAGCTGTGAGAACTGTTTAGATATGGCATGCTCACTCACCCCGCGTGTCTCATGAAGTGCGCTATAAGTGCTAAAAGCACATCTAGAAAAGTGCAGTGCAGGATTCCGAGCACAAACCTCCCATCACCAAGGCTCTCAGAGACATTTAGCTTCATAGTCGCCCACATTTCTGCTCTCCGAGCATGTGCAGCAGTAGCGATCCAACTCCCGACAGGTTGTTGATCGACACCTCCGTCGGCAGGAATACGCACGAAGCGCGAGGGGAATTTGCCTATAGTAAGGGCCGAGTACAAGTTGGCAGGAATGGAAACGAGCCAGCGGTAGAAGGCAGCAAGCTGCAAAGGAGTCAGGCCATGTATATCCCAAAATGTTCCTTTTGCATGACGGTCCTGCAGGTCTGGAGCAGAAATGAGTAGGCAGCTGAAGCTTGCACTCGGGGCTGTCGGCACTCACATAGAATAATCGCAGTCATTTCGGTCATGGCAGATCCTTCAGGAGTAATAAGGGCTGGGAACTGTGCTAGAGAGTTAGCCTTGAACAGCCGCTCATAATTGGGGCCTTGCTTCCGAGTCGTCTCTCTGAAATCACAAAGAACGACTCCATGTAGAATCTTCAAGGCTCGAAGAGCAACCAAAGGAAGCACAGAACTGCATTCCTACATAAAGAGTCAGTTGCCTATTCGTAGATATACATCCCATACATACGGATGTATGAAACAACACGTAGCGCCCACTAATTTCAGACATGTTTCCTAGAGCAGTTACCAAGTGGTGTGAACTAGAGTCAAAGACGGTTATGCTGACACTACAGTAACTCAGCGTCCAATTTATACCATTGGCTAACAATATTGATAGGCTGATTATTTACTGCGTGACACCCAACTGACGGGTTATGTGACGTCATATTGAAAGATTGAAAGCAAGGGTTGCGCAATAAATACTGTGTCCACTCTCAGGCGCAATCACAGATCAACTTATCTTCCCAAGACTAAGGTTGGACCGCTCACAAACAGCTCACCCCCCACCTTTCTTCTTCTTCTCCTTCCTTGCGCGTTTCTTTTCCCTCTCCTCTTCTTCCTTGTCTATCGCCAGAAACTCCGAAATGGACGGTATGGCAGAGGACGACAGGCCCTCGAGTCGCATTGGTTTTAGTGGGTCAGGTTCCTCTGTCTCCACAGGGTTTTGTGGGGGTGGATTGGGCGGTTTAACCGGCAGAGCAACAGGTTCCGGCTCGGGTTCGTTGAACCAGTTACGCTTGGTAGCAGCGGAAGATGGGGGTTGTGCCGTTTCTTTGGGGGATTTTTCACCTTCGGCATCGCTGTCGTCGCCATAATCGGGTTCATAGTCCCCTGCCTCGGCAAATGGATCGATATCTTCGACATCTTCCTCCAAGTGATGAGGTGCTGAAGTAGGAACCAGAGCAGAGTCGGGAGGGGCAGGCGCTGGCGATTGCTCGGCAGGTATTGTTTCGTTCGGCAAGAGTTGCTTAGTTTGGGGGCTAGTGATTTGCTTGGAGCTCCCCTCGGGGACTTGCGGTTGGGCACCAGTGCCCTCGTCGCGTCTTCGGTCCTTTTCCTTCCCCTTGTTGTCCTTCGCCGCCGCCGGCTCTACTTTTGCGTCTCCGTTCGTCAAGACCTTTTTCTTCTTTTTCTTTTTCTTCTCCACAGGAGCAAACGAGCTTGCGCCAATAGGTTTGAATTTCCCAGCCTGCTTGGCTCGTTCGAGTGCCTCGAGCTCTTCTTCCCTTGTTGGTACCTTGATAGCGTTCTGCGACGAGTCTGCATTCGCTCCGCGAGATCGTTGCAGTTCAGCCAACAGCTCGGCTCTAGTTCGCTTTTTGGTTCCATCAGTGGGAGGGTCGGAGGTGGTGGGGGCAATATCGGTGGTCGTTGGCTTTCCAAGGAAAGCTGATTCTAGATCATCGTCCAAGTCCTCACGAGCTTCGTCGCGGGCACGGTTCTGCTCTAGAAGGGCAAAGTCGAGTCCTTGGAAGGAATGAGTAGGCTGTTATCCATTCAGTGAGTTCGCTTACCTTTAACCAGCACGGTATGCGTTGCATCACCGCCCAAGTATTTCCTTTGCTCCTCTACCTAATAGAACAGATATTTAGTAACACATCACTGTAACTATTTACATGGACTCACAGCGTCCTTATCTTCACCTGCTGTCCGCTTCTCAAAGTCCTGTAGTATTCCCTCTACCTGTAGAACAGCCATGATTTTCACCCGTGCGCATCCTACTGGCGGGGCGTACCTCTGCGTACTCGTTAACACCTCCGCGACGTTCTGAGGCTCGGTCTCGATACTTGGAATCCGTAGGCTTGTTAACTTTTCGGGGTTTAAATGTGGCTGTAGAAGGCTCAGGCTTTCTGGTGCACATGGTCGTGAGATACCTTAGACTGTAGTAGAGCTAAAGCCACTTACTTCGCCTGTGATGAACCCGACGCAAGCAACGAGCCACGATTGTAGGCTTTGGATTTGGAGACGTTGCTGGCGGAGGCCGCCGAGGCATTCAACATGGACCTAAAGCTATTCTAATATTTCCGTGAGTAATTTGGCCCTGTTTTACGCAAAATAATCTACCTGGTCCATGGCGAATGTCGAGTGCTCGAGCTACGAAATGGTTGAGTTCAGGACCACGCTGATTCTCACGTGACCAGCTGCATTTTGATGGCCGCATCATCTAGCTAGTCATGACTCTCCCAGGTTTCTTTCGCCGTCTCTACTCTACGGGCGCGCCACCATCAAAGGCCGCCAGCTCAGCACTAGTCTCATCTACCCCTAGAGCGGTTCGCATTCGACGCAAGCGCTTTCCCGAGTCAATCGCTGAAGCCAAGGAAGACACCACACTCTCTGATGTCGAACAGACGACCTACAATCGTCTCAAAGCACGCGGTGAACTCACAGTCGAAGGACAAGATGGCTTACGCGAACTGTCCGAGGAGGAGTGGCTTCAACGCACCAATGCTAAACGGCGGCGAGTCCGCGGGACCAAACAAACATCTCCCGACGCCGAAACCGAGGGGCCCTCCTTAGAGGCAGCGCAGGTTGTCGGACACCGTATTTACCTACCCAATATCACCTTCTGCCTTGTCCGAAACCACACTCCTCCTGGCGAACCATATAACCCGTTCGAGGCGACGTTCCGGGTGCCCCAGTCGGTCACAAAGCTCGATATCCGCGGGTACTTGCTCTCAATGTACGGCGTGCGCACCACATATATCCGTACGGACAACCGAATAGCAGATATCCGACGAAACAGAACCACCTATGTAAAGGGTCGATGGGATTCTCCTCAGGGCACTTACAAACGAGCCATTGTCGGCCTCGAGGAGCCATTCTATTATCCCCAGGCGCGCGAGGACATGGGCATAAAGGAGCGAGAAGCGTGGGATGAGTACCTCAATCGAAAATTCCAGCGTGAGGAGATTATGAAGTTGCAAGCTAACTTCCGCATGCGTGTCTTCCGGCCACCTCAGTACCGTAACACTGGAGGGGACGTGAATTTACGCGGGAAGATTATCCGGAAGGTTATGGAGCAGAAGATGGCTCGAGAGGGCGCAGTGGCGAGCGCAGTGGAGGACATGCTGGCTGATGCAGATCTTGCTGGGCGACTTCCTACTGTTCGCACAACCTAAAATAATGTCTTTGATGTCCTATGCAATGTTCAGAGGCATGTTACGCTAGCGTAATTCAACCATGCGGTAATTGCTCGAAACGCATACACTTTACACAGTACTCATTTGGAGATAGGCCACCTACCAACGCCAGAGGTTATGGTCTCAACCCCCCTTGTATGTTTAAACCCTCCCACCGCACTAGTTAACATCCTGTCAAAGCTAACCAATAATAAAATGGTCATTATTCACTATTCATGCAGCTGAAAGCCCCAAACATCCAACCTTTCCATCACCAGCGTAGCTACCTCCTGCACTCACCCTTTGGCACCATTGGTATAGACGTGCCCGATACCCACTGAAAATTTGGGTCAAAGCTAAACTTCTCTGGTGTATGTTCAGGCTCGAAATAACTTGGGCCGAATTTCTAGCGTTGATAAGTTTTTTTTGCGCTTACGGGGTTTGTACCAACTAGCCGATGTGCAAGGATACCCGCTAGAAAATTCAGCCTAAGTCAGCTGAGGAGTTTCCCCAGTCGTCAGGAAACCCAGCGAACCACTTGCCCCGTTTGTCAACCCCTCCGATTAGTCGGACCAAATTCGGTGTGATTTGGCGCAGATTGGTTTATCCGGTTTCCCGAAGTTTGCTTAGGTAACACCAATTATACCCTCCATCCACCAAAACAAGGCAAAGATGTAAATAACGAGTTGCTCCCAGGTAATGTTCATGTGCAATTAAGGTCGCGGCCGACGTGCTCAGCTGTTATACGTTGGTTAGTTTTTACGCGATCGTTTGTGTCACCTCGAACGGCCAAGTTAGTGAGGATCTTGCCAATGGTGAGGCTGGGTTGTAAACGCTCGAAGAGACGGGAACGTTGAACGTGAGCTGCTATATGACGAGGTGTTGATAGACAAGTATTCTCATGCAGACTTCCATCTTGAATATCTGTCAGCTCGGCTTCGATATATACCACTTGACCTTGAACCTGACCCACCTTAACGCCATATGCAGCTTTTACTCCGTGGTTCTCGCAGTTCGTTTCCAGCTCACTGGAGTTTCCAGGCGCGAGCCGGTCTTTATAAATGACCTCTCTAGAAAGATGGAGTCCAACCGCCCCATCTTGTCTGACAGTGTCTTAGGAAGACCTCCATCAGTGCGTAGAATATTTGGCAAGGTCTTAACTGCCTACTGACTCCATCTAGTGCGTTTCTGCGCGACTCTCATTGGCGCACTTTCCGCCCTCGTGTGCGTCACCGCATTCAACAATCCGGTGCTTTGGGAGGACCTTGCGGACGTCGACATTCGGCGGGTCAACAATACCTACTATTACTCCGCTTCGACTATGCACTATTCGCCTGGCGCGCCTATCCTGCGTTCTTATGATCTATTCAATTGGGAGTATATTGGGCACTCCGTTCCTACGCTTGACTTTGGCTCCGCGTATAACCTACCGTCGGGTTCGCGAGCTTACGTGAAAGGCATCTGGGCGTCGTTCTTTGACTACCATCCTCAGAAGAATACGTGGTACTGGGGAGGATGTGTCGAGTTTGCAAAAACGTACATTTATTCTGCGCCATCGGTTACGGGCCCGTGGACGCAGCTCACTGTTCTGAACAAGGTACGCACGCTAAGCTACTGCTGGGGTTACTTTTCATCAAAGCGGCGTCAACAGTGCTACTATGACTGTGGACTACTAGTTGACGACGACGGCACTATGTATGTCTCGTACATATCCAACAACAACATTTGGGTTGCTCAGCTCTCCTCCGATGGGAAGTCGGAGGTCAAGTCGCAGCAGATCTACGTGCCACCTTCCGACATTGGTAAGAGACCCTTTTTTGAATCCACCAGAAATCTCTGACGTCTTTACAGGCTACCTCGAGGGTTCACGCATGTACAAGCGCAACGGGGTATACTACATCCTTCTCACAAAGCCGCCCTCGGGCGAGTACACTATCAAGGCTAGCAGTCCGTTCGGTACATACACAATCAAGAACTTGGTGTTGAACCTCGCGGCTCCCGGGGGCACAAACGGTGGCAATCCCCATCAAGGTGGACTGGTGGATACCCCGAGCGGACAGTGGTATTACATGGCATTCATTGATGCGTACCCTGGTGGACGCATTCCGGTCCTTGCTCCAGTCACTTGGGGCTCTGACGGCTTCCCTACAGTCACGGTAAGCCCGAAACCACTGTCTCGTTTCCTCCCCTTTCTAACATGAAACTGTACCCAGCTCGTCAATGGCAAATGGGGCGACTCTTATGCAGACCCAGCGACAGCACACCCCGTCGGCTCGCTCACCGGCGTCGATTATTTTACCGGATCTGCTCTTGGCCCTCAGTGGGAGTGGAACCATAACCCAGATACGACCAAATTCTCCGTTGGGTCGGGTCTTATCCTCAAGACGACGACCGTGACGGCCGATCTCTACCAAGCACGCAACACGCTCTCGCACCGGATTCTTGGCCCAATCAGTACCGCTACCATCAAGCTCAGCTATGGGAGCATGAAGGACGGCGACCGCGCCGGCCTTGTATTGTTGAGGGACGTATCTGCATGGGTTGGTGTGCGTCGCGATTCAGGCGCATACACGGTAGCGATGGTTAGTGGCCTCACTATGGACTCGAGCTGGAACACGAACAGCATGGGCAGCGCGGTTGCAAGCGCTTCCATCAGTGGGGGAACTATCTGGCTCCGCGCGACGGCAGACATACGCCCATCTGGCCCGCGCACGGTGAACTTCTCGTACAGCACGGATGGGAGTACTTTCAAGTCGATTGGGTCATCGTTTGTCATGATCAACGCTTGGCAATTCTTCATGGGTTATCGGTTCGGAATTTTCAACTACGCGACGAGCGCACTTGGCGGGCAAGTCACCGTCGCGAACTTCCAGCTGGACTCTGGTACGGGAAGCACGCCTGCTGCCGGCGGAGGGACGACAACGCCCACAGCCCCGCCTACCACGACGACTTCCCCAGGAGGGTGCACAGTCGCCCTGTATGGCCAGTGTGGAGGGCAAGGTCAGTACTACGATACAACGCTGATAAATCGCGGAGACTAACAGCACCTTTAGGCTATTCTGGTTGTGCAGCGTGTGCCTCGGGTTCAACATGCACGTACTCGAATGATTGTACGTTAACCATTGCCTGCTTGTGAGATTGGCCGTGCTCATCATGCCCCTACAGATTATTCACAATGCCTCTAAATAAGAGGCAGGGGCCGCCAACCCCCTTGGCCATTTGTACATTGTGCAGGGTGCAACCGGGTTATAACTGTAAACGACAGCAATGAAATATTTAGACATATGGTATTACACTATGGCACAATTCAAACATCCAATAAACGGCTTATCAAAGAACATATACCTTACAGAGTGCCCTCGTATGGAGGGGGAGCACCTTCACCGACCAACACCATGCGGTCTATGATCGTATCCGTTTCCGTCCTTTTGTATGTTTCAATTTTTTCACCATACTGGCTAATCAGGAACACTCTGAACCTTCTGTCGAAGCCAACTGATAGCGAAATAATTAGTATTTATGCGAATGAGAAACCGAGATTCTCACGTTTTCCGTACCCGGAATAACTGCCTCCTCCACCGAAGCATGTCCACACCCCTTTAACACGGCGACAGTTATCGGCTGTGTGGACATGTCCGTTTGCGATAACCTTGACTTCTGTTCCACTACCTTTGGTGGTCTGGGTAGACGGAACCTCGAAAGCTTTGAGGATACCGTTGCTGAAGAAAGAAGCATCTTTGGTCGACCCGCCATACTTCTCTGATGTCCCGACATCCAGTTTGCTTGAAGTCATTGGATTGACATCAGCGGGTTCGCTAGTTATTTTCCTGAAATGGTGTGGTGTTAGAACATAACATTTCTAAACAGGGCCGGGACACGGGACTTACAACGGTATATGGAAGAACATCATCGCGTTCGGTCTTGCCAGCTTCTTGCCCCCAGACGCATTCCCACCACCTACAGCCTGGCGTGCCTCCAGGCCCATTCTCTTCTTTCTCATATCTCGTCTTCGCCATATTTTGCCCAAGTCTTTTGCGCCGTTGGGGATAAACGGTCGCTCGACAGGATCAATAGCGTTAGACTCGCTCAAGAACCATTCAATCTGTGACTCGTGCAGATAGTCATACTCGAGAGGCTTCCACCAGGCTAGGCCGTTGAGAATGTACGCCCCTGAATCCAGGAAGTAGAGCGTAAGGAGAGGGGTCGCGGAACTATATAGTTTGATGATAAGTTGGGAAAGCAACGGAAGACGAGGAAGGATACCCACGGATCATAGCTCTTGACTCGGAGAACATAATTCCCGACGCCATGAATACCCGAGGGACCCGTCTCCGCAAGGCAGTAAGGTAAGTGCATCAAGTGTTCCATCATCGTTTTTCGGGCCATGTCTATTATTAATTTTGGTGAACGATTCACCTGGTAAACGAGGTGAAAGTTCACCTGTGGTGCTATCATGGTTCCCAAATACTGCGGTCCAAGGTATCTTCCGCTTAATCACCTCGCTTGCAAACTTTGCCAAAACACTCCTCGAGTCCCAACTCGTTCGCTGCCCGTTTAGCTGGTCCCCGCTAAAAACGACCAAATCTGGTTTCTCAGCATCAAGAGCCCGGCCGAGGAGAGCCTGTGAAGAGTTGAAACCATCGCAAGGTTCGAGTTTAGTGTCGAGACAGTGTCCATGCGAGGTGGAGTAATGTAAGTCCGCGACTTGCATGATTTTGTACGTCCCATTGGCGTGGAAGTGGGGAGGCTGCGAACGGGGAGGAGCTAAATGCGGGCTTTGTTGAGTAGTAGTCCTGGGTCAGATGGGTGTCGACATACGTGTAAAGCCTTTTCTCATAGCTAGAGAAATCGGGAGCGATTTCCCAGGCTTTCCAGGGAAGATAAGCCCCTGCACACGTTCGAATCCCCAAAACGGCTCCCCGTCGCCGTAAACGATATCCAGCTCCGTGACAACCTTATCCAGTTCCTCTTCCTTTGTAGCGTTCGCGTACGGTTTCTGGATAGTATACCATAGCCTGCGGTTCTTAACTCGGGGGTATATACCATCCGTAAGGATCCCTTCTGCTTGGTGCCATGTCCTGTTGTCGTCCGGGAGGGAGAATTCATCGCCTTCGTCGATGATGCGTATGTTTGTAATGAGAGGGACGTCGAGGCGGCGCGAACGTCGGTAATAAACGTACTAAGGAAGTACGGGTTAAAAAAGTGAAGGCTGAAGGCGTATCGCTTACATTCCACCATACTCCAGCCTAGATGTAAGTATCAGTATGGCCTGAGGTACTCCATGGGAAACATATTTGCCTGTTTGTTGATATCACGTTCAACGCGAACCCATTTCCCATATTTGGCATCGTCCTCCTTGGTCGTTCGCGGGTCACAATAAGTCGTGAATGTGGGATCAACGAGGCAAGGCTTGACAGTGATCATGGTAACTATAGCAGAGATTTAGTCGCGATCTTCTAAAGGGATGTTTTGAGAAAACTCACGGCCAGTTTGGTGGGGAAGGAGCGGCGAGTAGCGATCTAGAGGTTGGCTGGCCAGGGGATCATCTACAGGGTCAAGCGGCTTGGTCCACCACGCTGTCGATACGTCCGGTCCTGTTGGTTCGCTAATCGTGCCATTTCCGGAACTGTTCCCAGTGCCTCCGGACGTTGGCAACTGAGCTTGCTGTGGGGACACTATTGACTCCCATGCTTGCCAGCTTCGGATACGTCAACCCTAGCCAAGCAAAGAGCCAGGCGGTACCTACGTTATATGTTGTTTATGCGCAGGACCAATAGCAGGATGGTAGAGTATGAACAGAAAGGTGAGTAGACAAACAAATAACAAGAAGGTTGTCTATCGCAATTATTAGCTCGCAAGCACAGGCAAGCAAGCGACATGTCACTCACGCATGGTATAAGAGATCTACAAAGCCGGCCTGCTCGATGCCCGAGGTTGAGGGCCATGTCGAGTGCTCTAATGCAATGCTGACGTGGTGGGGACGACTGGGAGATGAGAGCGACTAAGTGCGGCAAATTGCACGTGACTTTCACGCTTCAGGGCCCTGGTCTCCACGATGATCGACGCGCCTCTGCGAGACTTCAACCACGTCGAGGGACTAGTATCATCGGGCTGCTTTTGGACACCATGCCACCCAAAAGAAAAAGGTCTGAATCGGTGGCTGGCCCATCCAAGGCCCCTGCTCAGCGCGCCACCAACACGTACTCCTCCAAACCCAAAGCTGGCGCGTCGAAGCCCGAGGCAAAGTGGCCGGTTTTCTTCCAGGACGTGAGCTGGCTCTGAAGTTTATTTATGTAATTGTGTTCACTCTTAATTCTTGGTGTGATTAGATATTCAAGGTGTTCAAGGTGGGGGTTAGGCCTTATTTCAACACTTGAACTTGCCATTAATACAGCGGATAGGCGTTGAACACAGTCATCGCATTCTGCTCTTCTCGGAAACATCTGGCGCTAACCTTCTCGGTTGTTCGCAAGTCTGTTGAAGGTCTTATAAAACAGTAAGCTCTCGCCCGCAGTACCTGTGATTCAAGGTATTGACTGCCCCCCACCAGACCTCTTGACCTTGAGAGAGTCGCACAAATAAAGTAGTACCCTTTTAAAACGCCTACTTCTCCGGCTAACAGCTTGCTACTCACAGAGCTCTCTTGCCCGACCTAGTTCGTTTTGCCTACCTGAACGCATACGAGTTACGAGTCAACGCCGCAAGCGCGATTAATGACAAGGACAAGTTCGACCCCTATGCACCCAGCAATTTTTCAGCGCCCACTGATGAGAGCGAGCATGTATTGGTATTGGATTTCGCTGGACCCGGCGGTGGTCCCCGACTTCCAACGTAAGTGCACGGCTCATTCTACGCTCCCGACATGCCTTCTAAACCGTTTGTAGAGGAACATCGAGCAGCGGCTTCACGTTGCCTGTTGCCCTCACGCCTGCAGCTATGAAAACGCTGATCGAAAAACGAAATGAGAGGTTCTCTACGGCCGTAGATGAGTATGTAAAATACGCTATTCCTTTCGCGCCAATGCTAAAATAATATACCATAGACTTATAGCTGCATGTCTAGTGACTTCCGAAGATCCTGTTGTTCTACTCACCAACGCAGCTCAAGATCATATACCTGTGGATCCGGCCACCATTCTGGATCAAACCCATGCTAGCTCCTCTAGGACTGCCTTGTCCATTCCCACTCCCAAGGACCGCAAACCCATCGAAGAAGTGATAACTGATTTGAAGCACTCCGAAGATGAGGAACACCTCTATCGCGATCAAATTGTGTACGAGCGAGTGTTTGATCAGCGGGAGGCACGTTGGGGTAAGAATCTTCACCCACCCTATTACACGCAAGTGACGAATCCGAAATCCAGGCAAATTGGATCGTCCCCTTCCAGGTGCTGTGGCCCATGCCTTGGAATCGGCCCGAAGTGTTACAGGTTTCTACAGCCACCAAGCGGAAGCTATTAACGCAATTTGGTCAGGGAAGAATACCATCGTTTCAACTAGCACCGCGTCAGGCAAAAGTATCATTTACCAGGTATGACTCTTTTACGCACCAACTACAGCAATTCATAACCTTTACTCAATAGGTACCAATTCTTTGCGCGCTTCAAAAGGACAAGGATGTCACCGCGATGTTTATATATCCAACCAAGGTACGAAGCCCTCGGAAACTGCGAAAACTGTCGGCTAATAGTTCCTCCAGGCACTTGCGCAGGACCAAAAGGCGGCGATTGAGCAAATCCTACAACAGTGCCGAGGGTTAGAGCACATTAAAGTGAGTATATGCGTATTAGACTACCCAAGGGCCGCGCTTACCGAACGCAGGTCGCAACTTATGACGGTGATACTCCTCAAGATCAACGGGCTGTAGTGCGCAAAACGGCTTCCATTATTTTTACAAACTTTGTAGGTCTCCCCGCCACTTAATTACCCGTATCAAAGCTGAAATGAATCTAGGACATGCTCCACGCATCCATCCTCCCAAACGAAGAGTATTGGCGCCGGCAAGTATACTTCCTCCATCTCACAGCTCCCGAAACTTACAAACATACAGGTTTCTGAAAAATCTACACCTTATTGTGGTTGATGAGTTGCACTACTATACGAATGCTTTTGGGAGCCATGTGGCTATGATCATGCGTAGGCTGAGAAGAGTTTGCGCAGCTAACGGAAGTGAGCATAACCCCCAAGTCGTAGGCATTTGGGCTAATTTGCTTTTTCCCAGACCAAGATGTAAGATTTGTGACCTGTAGCGCAACCATCACCGACCCCCTCCGAGTGAGTTAGTATTTTTCGACCCTTGGGGTATACTTAATCTTCGTGTAGCATATGACGGATATATTTGGCATTGAGGTATGTCACCATACGGCGCAGACCCGGTCACACTCGCTTAAGAACCCACCCAGGATGTCGAAGTTATCACGGATGACGGAGCGCCTGCTGGCCAAAAACATTTTGTCCTCTGGAATCCACCCTACATCGACGGCCAAGCCCCCAGCTTGGGGAAAGTCAGTTCTCTATCTGAGGCATGCTGGTTATTCCAGAGCTTGATGAAACAAGGCGTTCGGACGATTATGTTCTGCAAGGTAATGCTTACTACTATAGCAAGTTGAGAACATTCCCTGACAGGAGAATCTCAGATTCGACGAACTTGCGAGGCTGTAATGAAAGCAGTCCGAACAGAGTTGACATCGGAAGGGAGAACAGACATCTTGGCCAAAGTGAAAGCTTATCGAGGTGGCTATTCGCAAAAGGTACACACCTTGAGCCCAGTGACACTGGTCCCTTCTCATTGTCCACCCTATAGGACAGGAGAAGTATCGAACATGAGGCGTTTTCGGGAAACCTACTCGGCATAATAACTACGAATGCTCTGGAGCTGGGCGTAGACATTGGTGCACTTGATGCGGTCATTGTCCTTGGGTTCCCTTTTGGGCTGGCTAGTCTGGTACGTACCCCTTGATTTATAACTAGACGGTTGTTCACATGTCTTTCTAGCGCCAACAAATGGGAAGAGCTGGTCGCCGTGCGCGAGATGCTCTGACTGTATTAGTCGCAGACGAGCGACCAATAGATCAACACTATGTCGAGTATCCAGAAGAGCTTTTTTCAAAGGTCCGCAATCATTCCGCCAATGCTGCTCAAGACTCAACTCAATACACAGGACGTGGGTGAACTCCATATCGACTTAGACAACCAAGCAATACTCGAAAGTCACTTGCAATGTGCCGCACATGAGATGCCTATCCATCCCACTCATGATCAAACCTATTTTGGGCCGCCATTGAAGGCTATATGCGAATCTAGCCTAAAGCAGGACAAAGATGGATGGTTGGTATTTTTTAGTTGTTGACCACTCATTTACTTGATAATGACACCATGCTTTACTGATAGGTTTCACACAAACCCGAAATTCCTGCCATATCCATCCAAGTACATTTCAATTCGTGGAATCCAAGAAAACAAATACGCCGTAGTAGACGTCACGCTCGCAGATCGGTCAGAAGGCGAGGCAAAGATACTGGAAGAGCTTGAGTTGTCACGCGCTATATATGAGGTAAGTACAACGATCCATATCGAACACAACGCCCTCGCTCATGGAAATTACCTATTTCAGCTGTATGAAGGCGGAGTGGTGAGTAACCTGCCAATGCCCTAGTTTTAACAAGGGGTGGGCCACGCTAATGAATGTACTTAGTATATGCACCAAGGTCAAACTTTCATCGTAAGTAGACGCGGTCAAATTATGCGCCTAACCCTACTCAACCCGTTATAGATCAAGGAAGTCAACCACGATCAAAAACTTGCCCGTATGATACGAACGGACGTGAACTGGACTACACGGCCACGGTAAGTGAACCCAGCATCCTTTGCCCGCCTAGTGCTAATGTCTTAAAATGGAATATTCACAGTGATTTCAAGTAGGCTAGGCACGTCTGCAAGTTGTCGCACTACTAAACTAAGCATACAGGGATATTGACGCCATCCAAACATTCCGTATTCGTGCGATCAAGAAGTCGACTAAACAGGCGTTTTACGGGTCCGTTCAGGTATCCGTCAAGGTGTTTGGATTTTTGAAAGTGAGGTACGCACTTTACAAGTATTCAACTGGCTCGAGGACCCAATGCTAACACCCCATACTTGCTTCGCTATAGAGGCAATGTAATTCTTGACATGGTCGATATCGAAACGCTTCCGTATGAGCGTATGACCACAGGTAAGTACTTTTGGCTATTTCTGTGGTGAGAATTTCCATCTGAATCGCCGATCAGGCTTGTGGATGGACGTTCCGAAAGACGTACTAAGCTTAATAAAACAAAAGGGGATTATTCCTTCAGAAGCGATTCATGCGGCTCAGCACGCTATTCTCAACCAAACCCACCTAGCCAACGATATGAAAACAGAGTGTAAAGCTCCCCAAAAGGAGTACGCCAAATATGAGTCTTCTCGCAAGCGACCCGCACGGTAAGCACGCCTGATTGGCGGCTTTAAATATCGCTCTCATTTGGCTCGTGCTGTGATGCCCAGCTTAATTTTCTACGACGCTGCAGGAGAGGGAAGTGGCATATCTGCAAAAGCATTCGACCACGGTTTGTCTTGCGTCACTTTATTTGTTGAGTCGTCCTAACCATATTTCGAAGTATCAACACTACTGTGGAAAGCCTCAGAGAGGTTAGAGGAATGTCCCTGTGATGATGGGTGTCCATCCTGTGAGTAACAGTGCTTAGCTGCCTCTATCACAAAGCTGGAATCTATTTGTCGTCTGCTCGTAGGCATCAGGGGGATGAAATGTGCCGAAGGGAACATCGTTTGCTCTAAAATTGGGGCGTCGCTCATTCTCAAGAGTCTGCTTGACATCGAAATAGACCCTGATACCGTTCCGAACTTTGGCGCGTCAGATATACCTGATACGATTGTTGAGGCAGAGTCTGTCCGTATGGCGAGCGGTGTTAAGGTTGAGTTTGAGGAATGATGTGAGGAAGTGGCGATGCTCAGAGCGTATGCGCTTTATCAAGTGCAGTTTTGTATAATTATATTCGTATTACCTTCTTCATACGCACCGGAAAAACGAAACGGCTCTGGCTTTCGTTGCTCCCAGCGCCGGAGCTAGCTGTATAGGTTGATGAACACTAAAATACAGCAGGCTATCCACGAAACCGACCACCCAGGTAGTGTATTAGTTTCCTTCCCGTGCAGCTGGAGAAATAAGTCCCGTCCCGAGTCTCTCGTGGACTCTCTACTCGCAGGTACCGAAAGCTTGGACAAATGCATTCAATTCCGTTCTCTCCGTACCCGAAACCTTACGGGATGACGGAGCGACCACCCTCCTTATACACTTTCCCCGCCTTCATCACGAAAACAATATTTTCTACTCCCACAGCCTTGTCAAAATCCTCACCTTCCCCGAATCGACTCCAGCCTGCAATAATGTCTGCTGCAAACCCACGTGCAAGTAGCCCAAACGGCACTTCGTTGTCGCCCATCACTGCAGGTTTCTTAATCTGGGCTGCCAGCCGCTCCTTTCCCTCCTCTCCTTCCCACTCCATGCTCCGCACACACTGCCACCCTCCCAACGTCGCAGCCTGGAGGACACGGTTTGCTGGCATGCCGAGAAAGTGCATTAGCCTGAGCTCACGCGCATTTTCGCCGTGCGGGAAAGCACCGATATCGCTACCGCATGCGAATCGGATCCCTTCGTCGGGGTTGTGGTGCACTTTGGCGTTCTCCCTCATCGCATTTTTAAACACGTGTTGAAGCGAATCCCACCCTGGACCCTCGGAGTGCTGCTCAAAGACCGATAGGGTAGGTGACCATATTGCGTTTTTGGCACGAATCTCAGAAAGGACTTGGTCGTCGTATTCGCTGCCGTGTTCGAGTGTGTCGACGCCCGCGGCGAGTGCGGCAAGCGCAGCCTTTGAGGTGTCTGCGTGGACGGCGACTTTGACGCCGAGAGAGTGGGCTGTATCGACTAGAGATGTCCATTCTGGCGTGGTCCAGAGAGGTGTGGACTTGATTCCAGTTTGGGGAGACGTTTGGAGGGCGTTGGCGCGGTGCCTGTAATCTGTCAACGATATTTCAGTTTGGGATAGCTAACACGCCGAGATACGCATACCTCCGTAAACCTGTTAATGTCGATGATAAGCGACGACAGCTAAACCCAGACAGCTAAATAAATACCTTAATCCAGTCAACTCCAGCTCCTATCTGCTGTCGGACGACCCGCATACAGCCATCCGATCCATCTGCGATTTGCGCGCCGGTGACTCCTTCCACACCCTGCTCGTTGGGGTACAGTCTATTCTTAGGACCTGGGTTTGGCATGAAATAGGGTGGATGGTCAAGATGGAAAGGTACTGTACCATAACTGCCAGTTGACACAATTGCGCGGGATGCACAGAAATACCGTGGTCCAGGGATGAGCGACACAGGAGCCGAGATGCACTTGCGCAAGTGGATATCCGCGTCTCCCGCTCCTTCTGTGCCCAGATCTCGAACTGTAGTGAAGCCTGCGAGGAGCGTGGTGCGAGCGTGGGTAACAGCACGTACGGTGCGTTCGACGAGGCTTTCTCGGGTCGTTTGGTCCTCCCAATTCGTTTCACGGTACGAGTGAAGGAAAACTAACAGTCATATAAATGGATGGAAGTAGAGAGTAGATGGTAGACTTGCAGTGTACATGTGTGTCTACAAAGCCGGGGAGCACAGTCAAGCCACGGAGGTTGATTTCAATTGCGCCATCTGGCAGCTGTTCTTTTGATTTTTGAATATCGAGGATGAGGCCGGTCGTAGTGTCAACTACAATGTCGTGATCTCCCTGAACGAACTCTGCACGTTGGGAGTCGAAGTAGTTGTTGGTGCGAATATATGTGAGGGGGGAGGCGAGTGCCATGGTGATGGCGGTGAAGGTCTGCATGTAGTGAGCATCAGGAAAACTCCCCCGCGCTTACAAGGCGTGAGTCAACTGACAACGCTTACGTCAACGTAACATACCCCCGATGTGGCATGACGAGCCTGATAACACGCCACAGCATTGACGACCCAATTGTAACTCGTGTGCTGCTGAT